>WURS02102919.1:0-23424 GCA_011762765.2 Rhinocypha anisoptera | reverse complement strand
TCGGAATTCGAACTTTTTCAATTCTCGCTCGATTTAATTCGAATTTTTTGCATAACTCTTCGAATTAACTTGAGTTTGCCCTCGGCGGCTCTACCGCCGTTTTTTTACAAGAGACAGACGGCGCTTTAACCCTTTCGATCCCAATGATTATCAGTAAAAGATAAGCCTTATATCGTTAATTGAATGAACGGGACACATACGTCCCGATAGTGCCTTCGGGAGCAAAAAGGTTAAGAAAAATTAGAAAAATCCCAAAATTGTTAAAATTTAGTCTTTAAACAAAATAAAATAATTATAAATGGTAAAGAATTTTAATAATAATAATATTAATAATATCAAATTGCATGTGTTGACATATATATATGAGCGTTAGTATGTTATTTTTGGTCCATCAATTATTTTAAGAGTATTTTGAGTCACAGTGTGCGTGTGTGTGTCTGTGTAAAGATTGAAGATTGAAAAATTGATTTTTCCATTTAATATGCAAACAAAGGATGAGAGTTTGGAGTGTGTTTCTGAGAATTTTTTTCGTTAAAAAAAGCAAATATATCACAATAAGTCAAGGAAATCTGTGTTTGCAATTTGGCAATTTGGTCAGTCGCAAACAGTACGGAACAAAAAAAACAGCTACACTTTGAGACAGAGATAACGAGAAGGGAATGAAATTGGGTTACAATTCGCTTTGTTGAACAAGAGAATCACACCCGGAAAAAAACATAAAATACTAAAAAAATAGATAACAAAAAATAACAATTAATAAAGCATAATGTTAAAAATAAAAAAGGTTTCTTGACTTTCTTTTTCACCACGAAAAAGTGTATATTGTTATTAATAGTTGCTTCTAGTGGAGTTGCCAGTAGAGTTTCCATGATAAATAGTTTTTTAGCTAGTTTTGCGCATGCGTAGATTTTTTTGGTTGTGCTTGCTTTTCGTTGGCATATAAACAATTAATTTATAAGATTTTTCTTTTTTCTGTTTGAAGATAGTTCGATACCAAATAACATGGAAACTCAAGTTGCCAGTGTGTAGAATTGGAAAATCACCCTCTTTCAAGTGGTGCTTTCCAGTAGATTAGCTGTCTCCTCTTCCTCTTTGCTCATCAGCTGCTTGTAGTCGTAGATTGGGTTGGCAAAATTGGTATTCTATATTAATATATGAGATATATTGTCATCAAATAATAAAAGTGATCTAAATCTTACCATGTAGTTAACCATCAGTTCCGATTGTGCGTTGTTGGTGGGAGACGACTCTTCATCGGGTGCATTCATATCAAAGATCGGATTCATAATTTCCACATTGCTCTCCGCCACCGATGTGTTGTCGATTCGGTGGTGTTGAAACGCCAGTTCACTGTTAAAGGTAAATTATTATTGCATTATGCAGTAAACTTTTCCATGCATATTAGAATTTTAATCTCAAACAATTTCAATAGAGTCGAATAAGAATTCAAATTGTAAAGCAAAAAGTTCGAGTCAAATCGGGTATAAATTCGAATCAAATCTGATATTAATTTGAGTAGAGTCTGATATGAATTCGAATCGAATCGGGTATAAATTTGAATCAAATATGATATTAATTTGAATCGAGTCTGATATAAATTCGAATCGAATCGGGTATAAATTCGAATCAAATCTGATATTAATTTGAATCGAGTCTGGTATGAATTCGAATCCAAAAACCAAAACAACTTCTTACACAAAACAACTCTCTTATTCTCTCTCCCTCGCTAACTTCCAGTCTCTCAATCTATTCTCTCATTTTCCCAATCCCTAACTTTTTACATCACTCTCTCTCTCTCTCTCTCTCTCTCTCTCTTTCTCAAGATATCGTCAATAAGGCTGCGCTAACTCTCTACTGCGCATGTGCTACAAATGTGAAAAAAGTTTAAAAAAGACTAAAATTGAATCTAGAAAAGCCCGAAGGTACTTTTTTCTTGACTATATGAAATGAGATTATGACTTTCTCTCTTACCTTTGCATCTTCTTTCGCAGAGAGTTTTGGATGCGAATTATCAAAAGACATCCAAGAATGATGGCAATAAAGGCGAGAATGGTGTAGGCCACCAAATCTCGGTGCTTCTCTCCTCCCACACTACCGCCTTCTTCGCTTTTGGCCTTTTTCTTCTCGGAAGATTCCGTGTCCAGGTCCAACGAGGTTTTTATCTCGCACAGTGGCCCACTGAAACCGATGGGACATCTAAAACAAAGCACATTTGAAAATTAGAGATTTCTCAATAACAAAAAAAAGAGGATACACGTACTCGCAGACAGGTTTGTCCACACCATCGTGATTGTGACAGGTGCCTCCGTTGAGACACCTTACATCGAGATCACACTTGGCCTGAGTTGGCTGCCAAGCAGGAGTAGTAGTGGTGGAGGGTGTAGTGCTTGGTGTTCGCTCTGGTGGCTTAATCTTCTCTTCGCAATGCTCGCCTCGAAAACCATCGAAACACTCACAACGCATGTTAAACGGATAGGTCTCGTGGTATTTCACATCATAGTTCATCACCTTCCATTTGATCTGGCACCGGCCGTGATTGTTGCAATACTCTCGGGAGCACTCGTGATTCTGGCACTGTGACCCGTAGAATCCGGGCAAGCACTGACACCGCCAGGTGCCATTCTCACTGGCACAGTGGCCACCGTTCAGACAGGTGAGATCACTCTCACAGGCCTCGCACTGCTCACCCGAGAAGTTCGGTTGACAACGACACCGGATGGGTTGGCTGTGTGGCCCTCGAACACTTGGTCTTGAACCCACTTCACAGGTGCCATTGTTAAGACACACTTGGCCTTTTTGACAAAGCTCTTCGGTGATCGGCGTTTGGCAACGTTCGCCGACAAAGCCAAAGTGGCACATGCAACGCAAAGTGCCAACAGGTTTGTCACTCGGTGAATAAATTTGACTCACGTTGGATAGGTCGATGTAGCAAAGTCCATGGTTGAAACAGTGATTCATACAGCGGAAAGTCTCGCACCTAGGTCCAGTGTAGAGTGGGTGGCATTCGCAGTTTGGCGTGTCATCGGGTGAATAGCGAGCCCTACCATAGTTAGAACAATCATTTTTCGCCTCCACAGGTGGTGTGGGTGATGTGTAATGCCTTTCAGGAATGCACTCAAGCACATTCTTTACGTTCAACGCTTCATGGAATCCATCGGGACAGAGACAAACTTTAGTAGTGGATGTGCGTGCAATGCACATGTAGCTTGGAGGACATGGCTCTTTTAAACAAATGTAATCTTCAACCAGTTGTTGTTTCCAATTATTCAACATTACTATGTGGTTAAGTTTAGGAACACGACCACCAAGAGAATCTCTCGGTGGCAATCGGCCAAACTTGTCAAATAGTAGAATGTGATGGTTTGATGTGGTCAAGTAGAGAACGTCTTGCCAGAGATCCATGCGGTACGGTTTGATCGATGACTCTAGTGTATACACCACTCGTCGGTCGGTGCCATCAAATAGGACAGTCTCGATGCGTCCAGTTTTAGACTCACACCAGTAGAGTCTTTCCGCCTCGATATCGAGAGCTAAGGCAAGTGGCCACTCGCCACCACCCGTTACCAGTGTACGCCATGATGACCCATCAAGCGAGGCTCGTCCAATTTTGATACTAGTCTGGCCCCAGTCGGTCCAAAAAATAAAACAACGCTTCGGGTGTACCACCAGTTCGTTGGGTTGGTCCAGAGGTGGGTTGGTGAGAATGGTTCGACGGCGATCGCCGTTTATGGTGACTAGTCGAATTGCGGGATCTTCGCCCGCGTCAATCCAGTAGACATATTGAGCGTTCCAGTCCACGGCCACACCACGTGCGTTTTCAATGTCACTGGCCAGCACAACCGGTTCACTCAATCCTCTCGGCTTCCCATTAGTGACCAAGTTCTGTATTCGAACCTCATATGCGAGATTTTTGATTTCAACACGATAAAGTGCCTTGCGATGTGGATTGGTCCACACGATGTGACGAATGTCGTGTTCTCGGTCGTAGAGAACATCGAACGACTCGATGCGACTCACCAGTGATCGATTGGTAGTCACGTTTAAGTAAAGTTGAAAACGTATGCGGAAAAGGTTTGTAAATTCATCTACAAAATGCATCATTAGAGCGTTGATCAACCGAAAGCCGTGATCCGAGGAGACCATAATCATGGTTGAACTATGTCCATTGCAAGTGCTCTCTTGTTGAACTTCTTTGGTGAGATTCGAAGTTATTAACCGAACATATCGGTAGCCCGGTGCACACAAACAATAATAATCAATGTTGTCAATGCTCGAATTAGTGTGGTACGGCTTCTTTGTGACGCATAGCTGAGAACAGAGACCAAACGGACACGGTCTGGCATGAAACATATCGGTCGAGTTATCCACAGGCAGACAATCGAGCTCATCGGAACCATCGCCGCAATTATCGATGCCATTGCACTTGAGTGCGCGGTGAATGCAAAGCTTCTTGTTGTGGCACAGGAATCGATCGATCGCGGTGCAGTCCTTCAGTATGGTGTGACACAACTCCTCGTCGGACCCATCGGCACACTGGGCCACCCCATCGCACACCTTCTCCATTGCAAGACATACCCCGGTGCTCATACACCGGAAGTGATCAGGTGGACATTGCAGATTGAGACACAATCGCGAGTCCTCGTCGGACCCATCCGAACAGTCTCGGTCGCCATCGCACCGCCACCCGCCAAAGATGCACTCCGAGTTGGCACAGGTGAAATCCCGGGTCGAACATGAATTGCTGCAGTTCAACTCGTCGACTCCATCCGGACAGTCCTTGTCGCCATCGCACCGCCACTCGGCCAGAATGCAAAGTGACCCGTTGGAACACGCAAACTGGTGTGGCTCTTGACACGTCACGGGTGGACAGTTTAACTCGTCGGACCGGTCAAAACAGTTGAATACACCGTCGCATCGACGCTCTTTGGCGAGACACTTGTAGCCGTCGGTACAGCGGAACTGGTCGGAAGCGCAAGTCGGTATGGTGCAGTTGACCTCGTCGGAGCCATCGCCACAGTCGTCGTCGTGGTCGCACCGGAATATCCGGTCAAGGCACCGTTGGTTTCCACACGCAAATTGGTTCTCATTGCATGTCGCGTTCACTGGGGGACAGTCCGACTCGTCCTCATGATCGGTACAATCGGGCTCGCCGTCACAACGCCAACTGCAATCATATAAACAACCACATTTAGCATTATCATCATCATTATTTATAATAATAATATATATATATAATTGCAAATTAATGAATCTCAACCATGCGGTCAAAATATCAGATTTAATAGTAAATGATAACTTATACATATGATCATATACTGAATATAAACTGATCAAATACAACAATCAAATATAGACTGACCTATTTTCCTTAAATGACTTTTTTACTATATCTTCTTAGTATATATATATTTACAAGAAGCAGACGACGCTTTAGCGTCGGCCCTCTTGTAAATAAACGGCGGCACAGCCACCAAGATCAAACTCGAGTTATCATAATTCGAAGGAATATGCAAAAAATTCAAATCGAATCGAGTGAGAATTGAAAAAGTTCGAATCAAATTGAATGAGAATCTCAAGAGTTATGCACAACATTCGAATCAAATTGGAATAAGATTCGAATCATAACACTGAAAGTTAGATTCGAATCGCTTAAAGATTCGAATCGCAACAGTAAAAGTTAGATTCGAATCAGTGGTAAATTCGAATCACAACAACGAAAGCTGGATTTGAATCGGTTAAGCACAGTGGAAGTAGCGTAACTGTTAAAGTGCAAAAATGTCTTGAAACGAAAAAATTGTCTGAAAACGACCACGCATTAATATAGAGAAGATTAGTTCGATAATTCGTTATTTGCAAACAATTTTAATTTTTAGCCCCCTTCATTCGCGAATTACTAGAATTTTACTTTACTAGCCAAAAAATTAATTTAATTCCCAAAATATAAATCTAGACTAGACTATAAATGCAAACCTGTTGGGTACACAACGTCCTTGGCTGCATTGAAAGTGATTTGTGGGGCACTTGCGCTGTGCACAGCCTTCATGTTCATCCGACCCATCGGAACAGTCATCATCGCCATCGCACTCCCACTCGGCGGAGATGCACCGGTTGTTGCGACACTTGAAGGCATTCTTGGGACACCCACAGTGAGCCTCATCCTCGCCACCCGGACAGTCCGGCATACCGTCACAGCGGTAGCTCTTTAGGAGACAGTAGGAAGAGCTGTTGCCACTCGGTGGACACTTGAATTGATTTGGCATGCACGTGTGACGATCTGAGACAATAAAAATTTTGAGATAATATTCATATAAATTTTTAAATATTTATCAATGAGATCCTACCGCAGTCAAGCTCATCCGAGCCATCTGGACAGTTTTTGATGCCATCACAAATCTGAGTTGGCACTAGACATTCCTGTTGATTATGACACTGAAATTCGCCCGGGTTGCAGTGGAACACGGGACACGATTCGGGTTCATCCGATCCATCGCCACAGTCGTCTTGCGTGTCTACATCAATACAATTTCAATATTAATACAAATATTTTTAAAAATTCTAATAAAAATTTTGAACTAAGAAAGTACAACTGTGATTTTGCAAATTTAAATGTATGTAACTTATGTCTTGTGCATGTTAATTTGTCTTTGTGTCTTAGCGATAGCAGCACTCGGCCACCCTATATTTTATCATTTCTTTTATATTGTTTTTTATTATTCTTCATATTTTATCATATTAAAATATTCTTATTAAAGTAAGTATTTTCAATTTAAAATTTGTAAAATCGCGGTGGCACTTTGAATTTTTTTTAAGTGTGTACAGTTTGCTCTAAAATTGTTGTCGAGGCAGAGCAGAAAGCAGCAACAAATATATACTGATGTCTTCTACTTTGTCTCGAAAACAATGAATGAATTTTCAGAAAAAACCAATTCTATGTATTTACATAGAAGAATTTGGAAAGATTTTCTTCTAAAAAACACTATCAAAGTGAGTGGTTTTTCGGAAACTTTCTTATGAATGGTTTTTCCTGAGAGCCCTAGTTTACTGTATACTTGTTACCCAATGCAAAATCTACCCAAAAATCACTTACCGCACTTCCACCAGAAAGGAATACACTTGTAGGTGGTGGCACAGATAAACTGCGAATTAGTACAGTTGGCCAAACACGACACATTGTCCTCGCTCAACACATAGTTTTCTGGACATGCGCAAACACTAGTTAGATTCTGCCTTTTCGATGATGCCGATGAAGAGGTTTCCGGTCGGAGAAGACACAACGCAAGACAACCGGTGCCTTTGCCCGCGTGGCATGGATTTTTCACTCCCGATGGCAGTGAAGGCTGTCGATCGGGATGCAAAACCTGAACATCCATTGGTCGATGCACGGTGACCTGGGGCACAAATTGCTCGATGGTACAGTTCAGTGCGGGACACGAGACCAGTTGGTTGGAATGCCAGTCGGTCCAGTAGAGGCGAGCTTCGAAGTAGGCCAGTGCAAAAATATGGCCCGTGTAGGGTGATTTACCCGCAAAGAGAACCACCCGGTGACGACCCTCGAAATCGACCAGTGCAATGTAATCTTCGCGTGCGTCGGCAAAGTACAACTCGCGACGAATGAAATCAATGGACAGTGCGTTAGGCCAACCGAGACTTTCCTCGAGAATCACCCGAGCATCGGAGCCGTCCATCGAGGCACGGCCAAGATGTGGCTTCTCTCCCCAGTCACTCCAAAACAGCAGACCTTCAAGTGGATTGACCACAATGGCTCGTGGCTCATCCAACAGATCGGAACCGACCAGAGGCTTGCGAAACTTGCCATCCAGTGTGGAAACCTCGATAGCTCTCTTTCCCTTGTCACACCAGTAGAGATTACGGCCAATCCAGTCCACTGCAAGACCATCGGGACTTTGCAGAGTGTTGGAGTGTAAAATCTGAATCTCTTGCATCGCGACGAAAGCGGCGGGAATCGAGGTGAGTGAGTCCAGTGAACCACAGTAGCGTTTGATGAAAGCCACTTTGCTGCCAATCTCTGACCAGTAAAGACAATTTTCGCGCCAATCAAAATCCAAGGCTACCGTGTTACGGAGACTAGGCAGCATGAGACGAACGTTTGTTACGTTACGTCCTTCGATAGTGGGCGTGACCAAATGGATGCCATCTGTTGTGGTGAGCAACACTTTGGCTGGGATGGGAGCGTCACTGTGACACGTGACACCATCTTCATCCAGAGTGTAACCCGAAACACACTGACACCGGTACGAACCAGGAGTGTTGGTGCACAGTTGTGAACACACGTGTGACTCGCCTAGTTGAACAATAAACAGGTAAATCGAGTTATAAATTATTATAATATAATCTAAACTCTGTTCAACAAAATCCAACAAAAAACTATTCTACACCAAAAAATACTATTAGTTAACGCTACGTTAGGTTTCTCGAGTACTTTTTGACGCAGAACACTTTTTAAAAATTTTGGCATATGAAGTCATTGGTAAAAAAATCCATATTCAATTATGATTTTCAGATTAAAAAACAATGAGGTTTAAAGAAAGTTTCGGTTTAAACTATAAACGATTTTTGGAACCTATATTCGCGTAACACATTTTAGTGCTTTTTGCTTCCCTCTGTATACAGCTCATAAGAGTAAAGTGTGAAAGAAAGTCACCACGCATAAGCACTATTAATTAAACTTTTCGTTGCAAAATTCTCTTAGATTAAAGTGTATCCGAGAAACCTGAAGGTTGAGAAAAACTTAAACTTATTCTTAAATAATGTAGTAACGGCAAAAACAAACATCAATCGTCGATGTCGCAAAAACACAAATAAACATAAATATCATTTAGTCGTCCCTCACGATCGATACCATTGAGTTATCCTTTACTAGGTAACTAGTAAAACCTAATCGAATGTTAACGAATACATTAATAATCGAATTGTGTTGACTCACATTCATCGATATCCCTGCAAATGCGTCCCCCGTCGAGCGCCTCGAAGCCAGGATTGCACCTACATCGGTATCCAATGGGCATATTATCGCAGATCTGTGCACATGCCACCGAGCCACTTTGGCATTCATTCACGTTACACTGGAGTTCATCGGAGAAATCGCCACAGTCGTTCTGTCCGTCGCACACCAACTCAGCTCGAATGCACGACCCACTGTCACAGTGGAATTGATCCATTCTGCAGTGTGCCGAGAAATTGCTGTTCGAACTGGGCAAGTAGGGAGCGCACAGTTGGTGAGACTCGTCGTCACCGCCAGCACAGTCACTGATTCCGTTGCAAAGCCAGGTTCGGGGAATACACCGAGCCTTGTTGGCACAACGGTACTCGGTGGGCGAGCAGAGTTTGTTTTTCCGTTTCGCCTGACACAGCTGATCCGACTCGTCACTTCGATCGCCACAGTCATCGGTCCCATCGCAGAAGAGTCGACGGGCAATGCAAAGCCCACTTTGACAGCGAAACTCGTCCGGTTTGCAGAGAAGCCTCGAAACCAGTGGTGGCTCCACCGGGGGACACGCATCACTCCCGTTGATAGGTTTCTCAAGTCTCTCATCGGAACCATCGAAACAGTCGTGTTGTCCATCGCAGACCCACTCTTTGGGCACACACTTGCCAGTGGTGACGCACTTGAAGTACTCCTTCGGGCAGGTTCGAATGCGACAGAATTCGGGCGACTCATCCGAGCCATCCTGACAGTCTTTGCTTCCGTCACAGCCGAGAATCACCGAAAGACACTCGTTCGAGCCACAACGAAATTGATCTTCATAGCATTCGATGGTGGAATTCATCGTTTGATTGGTCTTGACAGTGCGATGTTTCTCGATGTGTGCAGTGGTCTTGTTGTGCAATTGGTCACAGTTAATCTCGTCCGAGTTGTCCCAGCAATCGTTTTGTCCGTCACACAGCCAATTCGGAGAGATGCAGAGTGGAGTCTTGGGACAGTTGATCTTCGGCTCCACCGAGGTTAGGCTTGTGCAGTTCGGTGCGGGACAGTGCCATTCATCCGACCCATCTGGACAGTCGGGTGCTGCAAAACACAATTTATATTAGTCATATTTTAATCGTTAAGTTTTTTTAAAGAGAATTACTCACCATAGTTGCAGCGGTAACTCTCGGGAATGCAAACCCCGTTGGCCTCACACCGGAACTTGCCCTGTTTGGCACAATCACAGTGTCGTTCGTCACTTCCATCAGAGCATTGGACTACTCCATCGCAGATCTTATCTCGATGCAAACATCTCCGATCGGAGCCACACCGATGGTAGTTGGTGGGGCACTGACGTTCGGCACAGTAGCGCACTTCTTCGTCGCTGCCATCGAGACAATCAGTCCGCCCGTCACAGGTCAGTTCAAAGGGAATGCAATTGCCCTCACGATGACATCCGAAATGACCGTGCTCCGCAGTGCATGTCGAGTTGACCCACTGGCACCGGCGACCATCTTTGGCCAGTCTTCGTCCGGCAAAGCAACTGCACTCGGGAAGGCTATAACTGGACACCTTGACCAGCTTAATGGTACAAACATCTTCACACCCACCGTTGCCAGTTTGACAAGGATTGGTGTGCAAACAGTCAAGCCCGGTTGGTCGAGCCACCACTACAAGACCCATCGGACGAGGCAAGTTACGTCTCAAAGTAGTGACATCACTTCCGGTCATTTTATGACAACGCATCACCGAATGTGTAGCCCAATCAGTCCAGTAGAGATGCTCGCCAAACACTGCCAGGGCAAAAGCATGCTGCGAAGTTTCGCGCAGTAGAATTCGACACTGGAATCCATCAAGATCACATCTCTCAATCTTGTTGAGACGCGCGTCCGACCAGTAAAAGTGGTGTTGGGTCGGGTCAATGGCGATCGCGTTGGGCATTCGAATGCCTTCTGTGATGATCGATTGCAGCGCGTGGCCCGAAACGTGAGCTCGTTGAATGCTAGGCTCATGAGCGTTCCAATTGGCCCAGTAGATCAACTCACGACAACTATCCACCGCAATGCCACGTGGTCGATCTTGAGGCGACAACTGGACAATTTTACGTACTTTGGAAGCGTTGAACAGAGATGAACTGCCCGCAGCAGCATAGGGAAGAGGAGTGAGATCGAGCACCGAGACCGAGGGGTCAGTGTTCGAAGTCCACAGCAGTTGATGTGAGTTGTGATCGTAGACCAAGCCCTCCACGGGTCCAAGTCGATCGAGCAACACTTGATGATCGGTGCCGTTGAAGTGACACCAATTGATGGTACCTTTGTAGATGTCCGAGTAGAAGACACGTCGACGCCAGAAGTCATAGCCAAGTGCCACCACATTTCGAATGTTGCCACTAGAGATGACTCGGTACGCCGAGTTGGCCATATCCGGTTCAAACTTTTGATTAGTCAAATTCTTTTCCACAATTCGAAACGAATCGATTTCACTGACTCGCGAGAAGAAAACAAAGGTATCGTACTCGCGGCACTGTTTGCCATCCTGAGGATCAACGTAACCGTAGGAGCATGCGCAGTGGTGAATGCCGTTACCAAGATAGAAGCAAAAATCTTCACAGCCACCATTGTCACGAGAGCACGGATTAGCCGAGTAGATGGGTCGATCGTAGAAAACAGTGAGATCTTTGACCTGATCCCCGAGACCGGCTTCCAAGAGATTCACTTCGGTAGCGTTTTTCGCCAAAGTCACTTTATGTTGGTCTTTGCGCACAGCCAGAATAGACCCATCAAGAAACATGGCATCCGCCCAGTAGAGATGTGAGCCATAAATTGTCAACGAAATTGGACTTTTCACATTAGAAACAACCACCTCGGGCAAGTGGATACCTTTGCTCTCGTCAAACTTAATGCGAAGAATACTTTTCTCGGAAAGATCGGTAAAGTAGAGATAGTCATCTTCAAGATCCACCACCAGACAGTGGATGGTTCTCACTTTGGCCACCTCGTAAATCACGGTTCGATTCTCTCCGTTCAGAAGAGAACGCTCGATTCGATTGTGCGGCCAACCACCGAGATCGGACCAGAAGAGTAGACCCAAGCCCGGGTGGAGTGCAATTGAAGTAGGCTTGAAGATTTCCTCAGAAGCCAACACCAACTTGGAGGTGGAATTGAGACGAGTCACCTCAATCACACCGACTTCCTCCTCAATCCAATACAGGTATCTCGCATTCCAATCGTAAGCAAAATCCACCATTCTCTCTTGATCCTTGACCAGTGGACGAAAGTCGGAAGTGTCGCGTTGGATCGAGAAGATCACTCCATCATCCGACTCGGTCCAAAAAAAAGTTTGTGTCTTGAAGTCAAAATCAATCGACGAGGCGAGCAAGAACTTGGACATCGGTGGCAGAAGAGAAGTTCCTCGAGCACTCTTTGACTTCTGTTCCAACTGGCGAGTCAAATTAAGATTCTCCGAGTTGTTGACATCAACCGAGATGCCGCGAAGTCCCCAATTCCACGAGTACATCAAGAAAACATCTTGTCCAATGCACTGAGTTTGATCGCGTGGATCCACCACAAAACCCAAGGTACAAAGACACTTGCGTTTCTGTGGGGAAACCATCAAGCAAAGGTGTGAACAGTTGCCTCGATTCACCGCGCACAGATTAGTTCCGGTCTGAATTTTGGCATCATAAATCTTCAACGTGATCAAATCATCGTGATAGTTGAGAAATGGCTTGAGATCACCACCCGTTGACTTGTCCATCGAACGCACACTGTCGTCTTGGTGAAAAGCGGCAAACAATCGCGAGCCAAAAATGGTCAATGCAGTGGGTTCCAGATTTTCCGTTACGTTAACACCCGGGTAAACAGTGGTCACCGGAAAATTAGGTTTAGCCAACTCGAGATACTGAATCGAATGGGAACCAAGGTTCACCCAGTAGAGTCGTGGTTGTTGCAAATCGTACAAATCGAGATTCAGTGAGGTGGCCTGATCAAGATTGGGGGTAGTGGCACTGTCCGCAATGATCCTCACCTCTGAGCCATCCATTCGAGAGCGAACAATGATAGATCGATGGTGGTTGACTGTTTCATTGGTGGTGGTGCCATTGCGTGGCCGGTGCTCGATCACATTCTCCGACCAGAACATCCACGCATTGATGGGATCAATCGCCAGCGATTGTGGCTCGGAAAAGTGTGCCTCGGGAGTGATCTGCGAGATATATTCGCCTTCGAGATTGCAAACAAAAAGTCGCGGCTGTCGAGTCGACGACCGGTGAAGAGATTTCACTTGAGGTTGCTCCGACCACTCCAACTCATCCTCCTCGTGATCGTTATCCGGTTCGGATTCCGAGTCAAAGTGTCTCAGTGGAGTCCAATCGTCGGATTTCTCCGACAGAACAAAGAGATTCGAGGTGATCCAATCGATTGCGATCGACAGTGGCTTGTCGATGACCTGTTCAATCACGGTCTCCGCTCGGCCGTTGATCAGTGAGGCTCGTTTTATCTCGTTCAACTGAAGATTTGCCCAGTAGATGTGCTTGGTACGGGCGACGTATTCCACCTGGACTGGATGAAGTACGGTTGGTAGTGTGATTGGTGGGTGGGAGAAAAAGCCAGGCCGGTCGAGGTCGACTCCGCGTAGCTCGTTCATCTTGCCCACCAAGAGAAAGACCTCGTTGAGCAGACAACTTTGACCGTCTGCGGCAAGACGCATCGAGTGTGGACAGTCGCACGAGTAGCCTTTTGAGTTGCGACTCAACAAACACAGGTGAGTGCATCCTCCATTCTGATCCGAACATGGTGATCTGAAACAAAAGCATATTTAAAAATAAAAATTAGAATAGCAAAAATAGCCACTCTTTCTAGTATGATTTAAAATCTTTATAAGATCTAAATCTAGGTCTGGTCTTGTAAAAAAGGCGACAAAACTACCGTCTTACTAAAGTTAACAGAATTCGAATGGTAACTATAAATTAGAATAAAATCGGTTTAAGTGCAACACAAAAAAGTTAGAATCCAATTGGTTAAGAATTCAAATCATAACATTCAAAGTTAGATTCGAGTCGGTTAAGAATTCGAATTATAACACTGAAAGTTATTCAATTCGAATCGGTTAAGAATTCAAATCCTATTACGCATGCGCAAAAAGTGCCAGAACATTAACATGACCATATTTTTTGTTAATATATAAAAGAGATAGAAATAATCGATTCGTACCTAGTTCCTTTGGGAAGCAAAGGTTGTCGACTTGGATGAATAATCTTGACATCGAACGGATTGGTGAAAGTATTGATAACGACTTGCACCTGTGTTCCATTCCACTTGTTGGCTCGCACCAACGAGTTGGTTCTCCAATCACTCCAGTAGACATTGTTTTCGAAGAGATTCACCGCAAACGGATGTGACAGGTACTGATTGCCCGTCAGTATGGTTCGTAGGTCTTTTCCGTCGTAGCGAACACAGCTCAACGCGTCCGACTTGGCATCGATCCAGTAGATGCGACGAGCAATGCTATCCAGAGCGATTCCATTGGGCCACGAGCCGGGCTTGATCTTTACCACCAGACGACGTTCGGTGCCATCCATCGATGCGGCCTCGATTCTCGGAGCCTCCGAGTCCCAATCGGTCCAGAAGAGAGTGGCCTCCGCTGGATCCACGGTAATTGCTCGTGGACTCGAAAGATTTCCCGCAATCAATGTTTTGCGCAGTGTCCCATTCAGATTGGCAACTTCAATTTGATCAAAATTCGAATCTACCCAGTAGAGATTGAGTGCAATCCAATCCACAGCAAGCCCTTCGGCAAATGCCAGTCCACCTTCGACGATCGTCTCAATGTTGGTGATACTATGGTGGATCAACTCGCCACGGTAGATTCGATTATCCATTACATCAGTCCAGAAGATCAGAACTCCTTCTTTTCGATACAGGTAATCAATTGCAATCGTATTCTTCAGTCCGGTTAGAAGAACATTCGCCGAGTTGGTGTTGAGATTGATAGAGCGAATATCATGACGGTTGGAGAAGATGATCTGCGGTGAGACTTCAGAGATGCTCTTGCAGGTGAAGTTATCCTTGGGATCCATCACGTATCCCTCGACACAGTGACAGTGGTAGAAGAGTCCGAGTGAAGTGCATGACTGAGCACACACACCCCACTGATCGCACGGGTGTGCCGAGGTGCAACTCACACCATCCACGGCCAACTCAAGACCCTTAGCACAGTAGCACACGTAGCCCGGTTCGTGTGGAACGTTGTGACAGTGTCCGGCGCACTGCGAGAAGAAGCACATGTCATCGTGACAGTGAGGACCCTCGTCAGAGCCATCCGCACAGTCCACCCGGTTATCACAAAACTTAGATATGTCCAGACAGATGGTTCGGTTCGTGGCGCGACTCGTGCACGTTTGATTCGGGTAGTGGCATGGTTTGTTTGTGTCCAAGAAATTTGGCGAACAGGACAACTCATCCGACCCGTCGGGACAGTCGAGCACTCCGTTGCACCGAACCTGAGCACTAAAGCACACGTCCAGCTCGGCACAGTAGAACTCGTCTGTGCGGCACTCGATTCGAATACAACGCGCCTCGTCGCTTCCATCCGGACAGTCCATCTTTCCATCACTGGAGTGAAAACAAGAGCAAATTAGCAAAATACTAACACTAAAATATAACACAGTATTCTATTTAAAACTTTTTTCTGCCCTAAATCAGTTTTTGTAAAAATATGATAGAATGATGTGTAAAGATGGGATTTTGACCATCAAAAAGTTTCTAGAATTTAGATTAAAATGTGATAATCAGATAATAGCCATTTTTAGATAAAATCTAAATTCCAGAAACTTTTGATGATCAATATCTCATCTATACACACCATTCTATTATATTTTTACAAAAAAACTGATCTAGAGCAGAAAAAAGTCTTAAATGGAATACGGTGTAATTAATAAAACAAACCATCGCAAAGAAGCAGAGATACATGCACCGGTATTGCACTGAAACTCCCGGTTTGACTCGGTGTTGGAGCAATTGTACTTTGAATTCTGATAGGTGCAATTCAGCTCATCCGAACCATCGATGCAATCGACAATCCCACTAAAATAATACAGATATGTTACAATTTGTTACAAATCGGTTATAGTTTGAATTGAAACACGATACTTACTCGCACCGGAGAAACTTGGGTAAGCACTTTCGTCCAGCGGCACATTGAAAATGAGTGGGCCGAGGGCAATCTATATCCTGTGCAGGACAATTCTTTTCGTCGCTGCCATCTCGACAGTCGTTGTCACCGTCGCACACATATCGTAAATCGACACATCGCTTGTTGTCACACTGGAACTGTGTGATCATATCACACTCTGGTAGGGTGCAGTTGAATTCATCCGACTGATCATTGGGTCCATTGGTGGCACAATCCACCTCGCCATCGCAGACCCAAGCCTGGGGGATACACCGTCCAGCCGAGGCACAGCGAAACGAGCCTTGGGCACAGGAGTGCTTGGTGCACCCCTCAAACTGCAACTCATCGGTGCCATCGAGACAGTCGTGTTGTCCATCACACACCCACCGATTGGTGACACACCGGTTGCCATCACACCGGAAATGATCCTCCGGGCACTGAAATTTGCTACACGTGCCACCCGGTGAGTTGTCCTCATCCGACTTATCGCGACAGTCGGACTCGCCGTCACAGACGTGCTTCATCTCGATGCACTCGGTCATTTTCTTGCATTCAAAATAGTTTTCCGGACATATTTCAGACTCGGTGTAGTTGGCAAGTGGCTCGCAACTCTTCTTGTCCTCTTTCAAGTGGTAGCCCGAAGCACAAGCGCAAGTAGCTTGCTCTGGACTAAGAAAACACAGCTGCTCACAACCCTTCTCCGAACACGGATTCTTTCCGATCTCCGTTTTTTTGTAGATAATTTTAAAATTGTGAACATAAGCATTATCAATCAAAGCTTGAACTTGCTTTGTACTCCAGTCGTTCTTCTCATTCAAAGTCCAAAGACCACGATTTTCGGAACTAGCAAAGTAAAGTGTTCCACGAAACAGTTCGAACGAACTGATAACTTTGTACGCTCTAAAGGGTGCACCAGAGAAATTGGCCACCATCTCACGGTCGCGACCATCGAGAGCTGAGCGTTCCAGTTCAAGTCCTACCAACCAGTAGAGCTGTGCTCGAGTGGCATCAATAGCCAAACCAAATGGTATCTGATACAAAGAGGCAACCACTGTCTCTCGGTGCGAGCCATCCAACCAAGCACGTACGATTCGAGGTCTCGAGGATTCATATTGTGGCATGATATTGTATGGATACTCGGCCCAGAAAAGCCAAGAACTCTGGTGGTCAATCTGCATTAACCAAGGTCGCATCCTGAGCGTCAACAATGTGCGTCGTATAGTGGAGTTGTCAATGCGAGCCACCGAGATGCTTTTAGTACGCGTATCACCCCAGTAGATGTTTCTGCCACGTATATCTACCGCTAAGCACCTGACTTCCATCACTCGATGTGTGGTGAACACGGTGGGAAACTTGACTTGAGTTGCATTAGCTTCAAATCGATACTGGTAGATTGCAGAACGCCTAAAGTCGGCATAGTAGATGGTTTGCGTGACGGGATCGTAGTCTAACACTGTCACCTGGGTATCGCGAACCAATGGTACTTTGAAGTGAGTCACAGTGGCAACATCATGCTGTCCATTCAACTCTTTGCCACCCTCGGGCAGTGGCACCACCATGATCGATTGATCAAGGTAGTAGCGAGAGTAGATCAACTTGAATTCGGATTGATCTAAGACACATCGGGTCTTCTCTTGGAGATGATACCCGGGGGAGCAGAGACACCGCGCCACGCCTCGATGTGTGCCCATCTCGTTGTCCTCATAGCCCACCGTGCACAGATGTTGACAGCCTCCATTGTCAGTGGCACAAGGATGGCTCCACTCTTCTTGCGAGTAAAGCAGTCGAAAATCTTTGGCTTGCTTCAAGACACTTTTCTCGATTTCAACTCGAGTCCACACGGACAGCGAGTTAAGTGGATGGGTCACTTCGAGCGAGTTGTTTCGCAGAAAGTAGAATCTAGCTCGAAACACGCCAAAGCTGGTGAATTTGCCGCCAAGTTCGGTAGCTCGTGCACCCGGATTGGTGTAGGAGATGGAGCTCAGTCCGCCGTGGGTTCGGTCGTACCAGTACAACAGTTGAGATTCGAGATCAAGTAAAATCGAGATGGTGTACGAGATTCCAACCGACACGATCACTTCTCGGTGAGTTCCATCAAGGTGATACCGTGTCACCTTGGAATCTCGGTTAGACTCAGCCACAATGAGATAGCCAGCATTCGAGTCCACTGCAATCATCCTCGGAGTGATGGCAGTGTCCACAATCGTAGCACACATCCCAAAGGTAGCGTTGCACGCATAAATTGTATCTAGATCCATACTCATCATGTACCACTTAGATCCAATCCACTCGTAAACCAGTTGATGAGTATTGAGAGCCGAGTAAAGTGGAGATTGAATCGAGTGGACCCACACTTCGGTTGGATCGGTCCAACGACCACAGAAAACCTTGTCGTACTCTTCCATCCATTTATCACCGGGGGCTCTTTCCAACTCAAAGTTACGATTCCAGGTATGGTGCCGTTTCAGGTAGCACACACTTTGGTTGGCATAGTTCACCGCGTAGCTTATAATCTGATGATCTAGGTCGTTCGAGATTCGTCCAACGGTGTTTCCGTTTCCCGTGGTGAACACAAGCTCGTGGCCAAGATTGAAGACAAACATTGGAGGTAAACCTTCCTGTGGCACTGTTAACCCAAAAACTCTCAGAATTAAATTCTATTTTATGTACTCTCACCCATATCATTCAAACCTGTTTCGGGCACACAACTTTCATTGACTAGATGAGATCCTTGGTCACATTGCAAGTTAACACTAGAATTTGTGCGACTTCCTGAGGTATAAAAACAATTAGTTTATTAAGGTAAGAAAAACAAAAAAAGGTATTATTATTTACCGCTACAATGTGTACCGTTGATAAGTTCAGTGCCTGACTTGCAGAAACACTCGGAACCCTTTGGTAATGCACGACAGGCATACTCACAGTGCATCTGCTCACATGCAGTTTGATTTGCTACAGGGAAAGAGAAAACATGATAGTGAGAGAGAGAGAGAGAGACAGAGAGAGACAGAGAGAGAGAAAGAGAACAAAGTAAGTACATCGCAAACGAATATATTTTCTTCGAAATTAAAAAATAGGTCAATAAAATTCTTCAAAATATTGGCCCGTATTCATAAATATTCTCCTCTTTAGAGTTGACTTTGAAAATTTTAATTGAAGTTAATTGATAGAGATTAGTTCAATTGAAAATTAGAATATTTTATTGAAGATATGGTTGAGGTTAACCGTCCCTTAGGTTCTAACAAAAGTTGATTCTTAAGGAGACAGATGAATACGAGCCATTAACGATATATGTTCATGTTAATGCCCTGGTATTTTTCATCACACTTCTCGCGCATGCGTAGTAAGATTCGAATCTAACTTTCAGTGTTATAATTCGAATTCTTAATCGATTCCATTCTAACTTTTTGTGTTACTAATTCTGTTCGAATTCTGATAGCCGTCCCTCTTGTAAAAAAAATACACATCCAACGCGTTAATTTTAAAAGCTAGTCATGTTTGTGGTGAGAAGATAAAGAATTTTAATTACGTACTACACTTTAAACTCAAATTCGTTAAAAAGGTAAAACGTGGGACATCTTTACAGATATGTTGATAAAAAATTTAACTTATTTTACATTTTACTGCTATAATAATAAAATTTTACCATAAAGACAGTAAAGCTGTCCCAAGTTGAACACTTGAGTTTAGAGTGTACTCTGGTTAGGTTACGATATTACATAATCAACGTGTCACAGCCACTCTAAACTCAAATCTGCTAAAAAGGTAAAACATGGGACAACTTTACAGATATGTTGGTAAAATTTTACCTATTTTACACGTTACTGCTATAGCATAAAATTTATACCTCAAAAACAGTAAAGTTGTCCTATGTTAAACACTTGAGTTTAGAGTGTAGATTGTCAAACTAGACGACAAATGACATATTACATATCAGTATTTGTAAAGTAATTTTCCGGTTATGTGAGTAATTATTAACCCATTCAACCCCAAGTATTATCAGTAAAAGATAAGTCTTATATCGCTAATTGAATGAGCGGGACACATACATCCATCATGTACGTCCCGATAGCGCCTTTGGGAACCAAAGGGTTAAGCATTAAGTTTGGTTTTAGATTAAAATAAAAAAATCAGACAAAATGTTATAAGCCACAAATGAATAAATTTTATTCTTATTTGGTAAAATTAAGAGAAACATATAATAATAATAATAACATATTGCAATGTATATATAAAAGTAAAAGTGTTTTGCCAATACCAATATATGTTTTTCATTTTTTCATTATAGATAACATAAGATGATGAAACCAACAATTAGAACATCAAAGACAAACGACCAAGCCACTCCCAGATGGATCCAGGTTTGTAGTCGACGCTATATGGAGCATAAGCGCGACGAACTCGACCGACTCTATCCGGTGATTCGGTCACTGGTATTCCAATTGAACCAGTGATTACCAGAATCAAAATCAGGAAAGTCAGTATTACAAAAATGGACTTCATTTTGATTGATTGACCACTTTAACAAGTTAAACTTGATGTTCTAGCAAAGTAAGGCCAGTAAGACAGCAACCAAAAGACGTAGTAGAGCTGCGAGGCTGTTTTAGTCTTTTTGAATAGTTTTGCCCAAAAAAATCGTATACAACCTATATAAATTCAAAATGAACCATTGTTGTTAATAATAAACTTTCATATATATATAAAAATTAATCTTTGTTTTAATTAATTGCAATTTTAAATAAACAATTTTAAATGTTCTTAATTAATTGATTTATTTATTGTTTTACGGGTCGTACTTTAATTACATCAGCATGTTGAGGAAGAGTAGGGGTTAAATTTTTTTTCATAAACTTCTTAATTGAACAGTACTTTTTAGTGAGCAAAAGTGTTCACCATACTGGGAAGAGGGTTCAGAATTCACGATTTTTTGCTTACGTAATTAAAGTATGTCCCCTTACCAAATATTTTCTTGTGTTTTGCTTAATTAATTAATTCATATATTCGAACACTGAAAAGCACTGGCAAATTCCGTCATTGTGTTTAGCGGTAACTCGGTTAATTGATTTTCAAATTCTTCTTCTTCGTCTTCACTTTCACTTCCAGTTTTAATGGTATCACCTTTTTTAGTGCACCAAATCTGTCAATTTTAAAAAGGGTTAATATTAATTCATTGTAATATAATTATAACTTACGCTAGCAAAACTGAGCATAAACTGTTGATCCGAACGGTTCAGTGGATCCATCTTGGGCAACCTTGAAGCCTGCTCTCCCAGGGTTCCACTTGCCAAGTGTCGTTGGTAGGCTCTCAACGCTAGATTCAGTGCATCCTTTATATTCAAATAAAAAATGCCTTAAATAACACTCTACAAACTTAACCCTTTCAAACCCAAAGATTATCAGTAAAAGATAGGCCTTATATTGCTAATTAAATGAGCAGGACACATACGTCCCGATAGGGCCTTTGGAATCGAAAGGGTTAAAATAAAAGTAAATTAGAGATTACCTCTGGCGAGTTTTGAAGAGTTTTATTGTGAGGGTGAGCTAGTTCAACTAGAGTGTTTGCGATGAGAGGAGCTAGAGTGGCGTAGTTGATCATGGCTGGCAGTGTGGGATTTAGGAAGGGAGGTTGCAGAAATCCGGCTGAAATGGCTACAAATGGGAAAGAGAGAGAGAGAGAGAGAGGGAGAGAAATAGTGAGAGAGAGAGTGAGAGGGAGAGTGAGAGAAAGAAAGTGAGAGAGAGAAAGAAAGTGAGAGTGAGAGAGAGTTAGAAAGAGAGATAGTTTGGTCATTTTAGGTAGACTGGACATTTTTTAGCAAGAATTTCTAAAAAGCACTTTTTAAAACAGCATTTATTTTAGTTAGAGTTTACCGGAAAATCCAATTCTATGTATTTACATTATGATAATTAGAAAATATTTTTTTTTCTAAAAAGCACTATTAAAATAGGAATCTCAGCTTAATCCAATCGAAAATTGAATTGTAAGAAAAACAACACTTTAGGACAAATTATAAAGTTACTTTTGGAGATAATTGCAATTTTTCAGAAGTTGGATTAAGCTAAGTGCTCTAATTAAAATAAATGATATTTCAAATACTTTCTTAGGATAGCTCTATTTTATTCAATTAACATAATTTTTTAAATAAATTACGTAATTGTGCAAAATAAATCTTGTCTATCTAATGATATCATATCATATCTTTAAGAATATTTCTTGTTTGCAATTTTACCCACTTACCGAGAAGATTTGTTTCCGGTACATACACAATCGAAGGCCGAACCACCGAACTGGGCCATCTATTAGATTGATTGACAAAACTTAGACATAAACCATTCGAAAAATGTTTAAAAATTGATAATAAAATACAGATACACAGTCCCAAAGACATACCCAAAATCGAGATCATCGGGTTCGAAAACCCCAGCCAGTGAGCCTCTATCCCTAGCGCGTCTCGCTTCCATGACACCCTCAAAATACCCTCCATGAATAGGTCCCATTGGTAGGTCATAGTACTGATCCAACCTTCCGTCTCCATCGTCTTTCTCATCAAGTTCATCCGCAATCCACTGTGGATAACCCACTGCAACCTGAAGTCCATCCAATCGTTCCAAGATCTCCGCATCTTCCGTTTCTTCTTGAAGAACATTCTTTAAATAACCCACCATATCAAGGGTTAGATTAAGCGTTTCCGGTTCTTCAAAGCTATCCAAATAAAGCCGTCCCAATGCTAATGGCAACAATCGATCCACCTTTCGAAGGCAACCTTTCCATGTTTCCACTTCGTGAAGATTCAAATCTTTATAGTAGAGATTCAACTCTCGGTAGAGATCTTCTAGGAATTCGTTGATTACAATAAATCCGAGATAGTTCTTAAGGACGTGACTTGGCGTGGATTCGATTAGTTCCACTAGGCGAAAGTGATACTCTAAATCAATTATCTTCGCTTGGAGACCTTCCAATCCTTTGGCACCGTGAAATAGAGATTCGAGTAGGGCGTTCCAGTTGTACTGGGTTAGATTGGATAGGTCTTGAATGGAAAGTAGCTCAAAGTCTTCGTAGGCTTTGGTCATGTTGATTAGCTGAAATCAATTAAGCAATGGATTATATAATTGGATTATATTATTATATACAGTACACTGTTAAAAAAATAAAAGTTACTGTTAAAAGTTAGATTCAAATCGGTTAAACACAGTGGAAGTAGCGTAACTCCCACAGTACAAAAACGTGGGTGGTACAATACCAAAAATGACAGAACATAGAACATAGAACATAGAACATAGAACATAGAACATAGAACATAGAACATAGAACATAGAACATAGAACAT
>WURS02102811.1:0-23425 GCA_011762765.2 Rhinocypha anisoptera | reverse complement strand
GTATTTATCAAGTCTTTCCTTAGTTTCAGTGATGGATTTTTTACGTAAAAAGTAATGCTTAATCAGCACACGAAATTAACTTTTTTCCATTTTCGTAAAAATTCACGAGGTTGTCTGCTTTGAATGTCAATCAAACACCAACTGCACAACGTAGCTTACTCAAAATTAGATAGTTGCCCACTGAAAGATTACAGTTGACGGCAGCACAGCTTCATTTGGAGTAACTGCGCGGGAAATTCAAAAAGTCACTGACTTATCATACCGCCCTCGTACTTATGTCTAAGGGTGTACTATCTCCCTTTAACTGCATAAAATCAATATACTTTGTTAATTTGCCTTTTTTTCTGTTCTTTTCTCCTATTTTCAGATATTTGATGCTGGAGATTTCTCAGTACTATGCTCTGTTATTGCACCACAATCTGAGCGATGGATGGGTGGTGATTTTCTGTCTGCAGACCGGGTACTTGTTTGGAGCGATGAGGGGAAAGGGTACTTATATCAGCTCCCTGCCAAGTAAGTTGAATGAAACTTCTAGTGTCCTAATTTCGAAAGTATATTTTGTTATGGCAGAAATTCATTCTAATGATTTGGGTGTAACATTGGAACACATGGGTGCTGCATGAAATTCTAATTTTATTACAATTTTACTCATTTTTTAAAATTTGGAGTGTTGAAATATAATTTTTAATGGACTGGGACTCATTTATGTATTCACTAACTCATAACTTGGAGAAATCACTTAATCATTAATATTATTTAATAGTGATATCTTTTACAATATCTACAAGGGTATCTTGATGTGAATGTCTGAATGAATATGTAAAAAGTGAATTGGAGTTTATGGTCAAACTATTTAAGGACGTTTCTTCCTGTGGTAATATTAAACTAACACATGAGATGGTCTTTATCTAAGTGCTGCTTAGTTTCCTTTGGTATAGCAAGATTTCTGTCAATAATGGAATCAAACTTTTATTAAATCTTTCTAAACACTATCATATGCATATTTATCATTTATAACTTGGAATTGGTTTTCTATTTCATTTTTTTAACATCTTCCTCCTTGCTTTGACTTAATTAGATTGATCAGTCATTTCACCTCTCACCTTGTTTCATTGCCATTTGTAACTTGGATGACTATAATATATGTTTTTGTTATGCAAATGAATAGTAGACATGTTTGCATTAAACACTGTGTGTGATTCAACATTTTTGTTATATGTATATTATTTGTGGTAAATAAACTTGTTTTCTTTTTTAGCATAATTGAAGTTATCTGCAAGATACCTCAACACATTTTTGGTGTTTATTGCAAATATATTCTCAGAGTGACATGTGCAATACATTATCTTGTCTTCTTCTTTGCTTCCCCATACAATAAGTTCACATTAATGGACTTGCCAATTTCGGCATTGGATGTAAAATTGAGCGTTCCTTGTAATTTATTAGAGAAACTAACATCTTACTCTCTCCAGATTGTATCATTGGTAAACAATTTCATCAATCTCATGGTATTCATTTTTGGATACCTTTAACAATGGGTATTTTTTCATTCTGATTAATACTTCTTGACATTTAAAACATGTTATCAGTAATTGCCATTTCCAGTGACGTAAGACTTTGGTCAAACATGAAGTAAATGAGAGAAAATTAACGTACTTTGAAATAAAACTTAAATGAGTGTTGATTTTTGGTGGGCAACCATCTATTAATTGACATAAATATTTGTCACAGTTTAGGCCTTGTTGTAAAATTAAATTTTCTCCACTGTTGACTTAAATTAACTTTTTGTTAATTAACAGACTTATTTATTATTAGAGTGTATCTCTGAGCATCATTTAATGTAAATCATCACAAATATGATTAGAATGGAAATATTGAGGAGTGGCAGTATGTACACATGACAAAAAGCTTTTGGTAGTCATTTGATACTTGATTTTTGGATATAGTCTTTTTGTACAAGTACGTCATTGTGCTAACAGTTAAATCACACTGTAGCATCAAATTCTTAGGCAAGATAGGAATATGTTAGCATAGAATTAATTGAATTAGACTATTTACCATCATGCCAGCTTGGTGAACATGAGCAACATGAACTTTCTACCGACTTGTGTAGTTTCAGGGTGTGATATGGTGGAATTTGAACATTTCAATGTTATTGTCATCTCCATATCATTAAAATGAACTTTATACTTTGATTTATGACTGACTACATTGCTTTAGAGCAATACTTTTCTAATATCATATCATCCATAAGGTGTAGGATGCATTCCTTCTTTGCTTCATTTTATTCATCCACTGATATTGAACTGTCTTCCTACAATATGATGTAACATTGCTATTGACACATTATTCCAAAGTGTAATCCAAGCGAGCTGGAAACTACAGATTTCTCTTCCTTTTACAACCTTAAAAAATAAACAATAAATTGGTTCCCAGCTGTCCAGTCTGGGAGTTCTTAATTCTATTCCTTTTTCCCAGACTCAAACCTCTAAGTTGGGGTCCTCTATTACATCTTTATTTATGGTTTACATTGTATTTTAGGGATTACATTTATTTATCCTCAACTTAAGCACATTTTCTTTCTTAAAAAACTTCTTTCTCATTATTTGATTTCCTTTTGTTTTTATAGTTTGCATTTTTTCCAGATTTATTTGCATTTATGTCCCACAAGAGCTTGTTCCATAAATTTACAGCATTAATTAATAGTTAACTGGGCCTTCCTGCCATTACAAATTTAGCTCACATTCCTCTTCTTTGTCTAATGCCATCTTTTTCTTTGTTTCTTTCATTTGTTCTCATCAATCCGGGTTTGACTTTTTTCATCTGTCCTTCGGTCCTCCATATTGTTTCTTTACATTTTTTCTCCTTTCTCCCTTACTTCTAATGTTATCAGTTCTGAGGTTTCATCTGGGTGTTTGATGAGAGAAATTTTTCTAAGACGTTTCCCTTCTTAGCCTGGCACTACTCCTTGGGCTTACTATCTCACTAATTTCTTGGTAATTTCCAGTCTCCTTGTTTCTTATATTATGTAATCTTCAATTCTGTGGAAATAATATCTCCTTTTCTGAATTCTTCACATAGGTCATCATCCTGCATTCCTATTCTTTTCTTTAGCTAGCTTTTGTAGACCCCCTGTCTACTCAAGACCTACCAAAGTTTGATTCTATGCTTAAATGTTTGCCTAATCCTTTCAGAAACTGTCTTGAAAATTTGTTGTGTGCTCCCACCTCTACCTTTTGAGGATGCACTCCATTCTTCTCATTTATCCCCCATGATTTCTTATAGCAGTTTCTTTTAATCTTTCTTGTTATAAGTCTCATGGTTTTAAATGACTTTGTCAAAGTATGGTCTTTCCAGTTGAATTTTTGGTAT
Source organism: Rhinocypha anisoptera (assembly GCA_011762765.2). Lineage (NCBI taxonomy): Eukaryota > Metazoa > Arthropoda > Insecta > Odonata > Chlorocyphidae > Rhinocypha > Rhinocypha anisoptera. The sequence goes on along the minus strand of WURS02102811.1, from coordinate 20,053 downwards.
ATCAATGATCCTTCTGTCAAATACAATATATCTAGTTGAGTGGGTGTTCCATTTCTGTTATCATTGATCATTCATTCTGCACCCATTCTGCAGGAATCTCGCATTCAAACATTCACTAATGTGTGCCTGATGCTCATTATCATTCAAGTAAGAAATTGTTCTTTCCATCACTAAGCAGAGGAAGGAAACAGGTAGACTAAGCATAGAATGCCTGCCCCAATGGATTTTATCAAGTCAGAATCATTGGAGAAGAATCCCGGGGAATATTTTTCAAGTTGTCTTCATCTATTATGTGTATACATAATTTGTTTCTGGGCCTGCAGTGTTTCTTTTGGAGAGATTTCACTGTGAAATGGAACTGAATTACTTTTAGTGAAATTCAAATAACATGAATGTATTGACCTTTACAATATATTTGTCCACATTTCAATTATCATTGGTTTTTTTAACTCTTAAAATTTCATGTTTGACTGTTCTATCTTGAATTTTGTTACCTAATTGACAACGTATATCAAAGTGTCTCCATCCATAATTGACAGATAGAAAAATTTTCCAAAGCTTGATTTTGCTATCTGCATCACTTTTATATGCATGTACTACATTGCATGTTTTTACATATTTTCAATCTATTAATATAAATAATTGATGGAAATAAAAGTTTAAATTATTAGCAATAATTAGGTCAATTTACCTCACGCCTGAGGAGGCTCACTGCAATGCAAGTGAAATGTTGAGCCACAAAATACCCTCTCACACATTGCATTGCCTGAAAGCCATTTCCACATTGACATGATTCATTTTTCTCATTGGAAATTTTTCCATTCTCCAAATGAATATGAAATGACATTGTGTTAATAAATTTCCAGATGAAGAAGAGTGTGGAGAAAGTTGCAAGTTTTGTTTATAGTACAGGGCCTTGGTTAAAGCTATGTGGCACATAATGACTATGATTTTCCAAAAGAAGCAACATGCAAACATGTAGTGGTTATTCGAGGCATATGAGACAGACTCCTTTCATATGGAGTACGAAGAGTACATTTGTTGTTACATTACCTTCCATCACAGTTGTTACCCTCTCCTATAAAATTTATAAATAAAATCAGATGAAGACTTAATTTGTATATACCCTTTCCCTATTGACCATTCCAGTTCAATTCAACCAAACTTTTACTTATCTAGCTCTAGTAGTAATTCTTCAGTTACAGTCTCTCAAACTTGAAGAAAGTTCTCAGTTTCCTCCATTCACAATGCTCGCTCATCAAGGTTCACTATTTTACTCAAAAAATGTCATCTCACTCATTTGTGAATCATTTCTCAAAATATTTCCTGCTCTGATTGCAAGGCTGTGAGGATCTCAGAATAAATTTACATGAGCCTTAATTTACTTTTTTAAGGTCATATTCCAATATTCAATTTAAATAATTTAGATTGCCTCCAATCACTCAGACTCATGGTAATTGAGGTATTTCACTATTGGATTGTAATCTTCATGATTGGAACAGATATTTTTTCAGCTACAGAAAAAATATACTGTGGTGGCATGACTGACGAGGAAACAAATAACATTATGCCTTCAAAGAATTACCAAACCTCAATTATTCCTGCTCCCATTCCCAAGGAGCTAGAGCGTTTCTTTCTATTCCTTGGGGGACAACTCAGTAGTATCCTTTCCACTTATTCCAGTATGCTGTTATTTGAAGATATTACAGTTGTTGAGATTGCAATAGTATAGTGGAAGAAAGCTTTTAGTCTTTAAAAGACTTATACTAAGTCTTAACAATATTTTATGTAAAAAATCATGGTTATTTACTCATAACATTATCACCGAAAGAAAAATGATCTTAACACTTTCTTTTTTATAATCATTATAAACAGATGTAATTTCATCCACAGGAATAAAGACATGTAATAGCTTGTTCATGCCTTGAATTTTTATCATGCATGAAAATTTATGCCACTTCAATTTAATTTTCTCAAAATATTTGCCATAGCACCGTTTTTGTTATGTTCTCCATTAGAATGGGAGACCATAATGAAACAATTGTGATGAAACAGTGTTTACTACATGTTGAATAAATGAGTGTTTGGATGTATATGATCACTGCTGTGATTATCTTTTGAAGTACAGATTTCTCTTTTCAACCACAGTTTTTCATACCGCCGCCCTTGGTTATCCATGGCCCACTTTTTTAGTACTAACTTTCTCAATCATGGATATTTCCTTTGCATTTGCATGGTTTTGGCCAGCCACTCAAGATTGTGTCAAGCAAGTTAATATTTTAAATGATTCATTTATTATTATGTGTGTTCATAGATAATGTACACAATGTGACACACAAAATGTTTACTTTTGGAATTAACCCTGACCCTTGACCATCAATTCTAAAGCAATTTTAGAGCAAGACAAATTGAGTGCATTTAGTTCCAAAATTTCAACACAGATGGGAACGAACTGGAATTTAAATTTTTCAACAACCATATTGTGTATTGTACGTGATATCACTAATGAAAAATAGGAAAGATTATTTCGCTCATTCTTACAAATTCAAATTATTCTAGTTTATATAAAGTTGCACAAATTTTTATTATAGTTTGGTAGAAAATGAATCGTAACCCCCAATTTTCCATATACGTTTGCTTAGTTTTTTTCCAAAGAGGATTTTTCACAAATGTAACCCTGGTGGTTGATGAGAGATATCTGTATAGTATAGCAGAACTGCTGTGAAAATACCTTCCAAGATTACAGTTGTTACTTTTTATTGCTAATTATTATTTGTTATTGAATTAAAATTATTCAGGACCAGTTTATTTAAAAAATAGAGAATCAGCATAAATAGACTGCTCTATAGGAAGTAGGTACTGTTCTGATGGAGTAATCCTTCTGTTCTCCCAAAATTCAAAATCCAAAATAGGTTTTTACTTTATAAGTATGATCTTAACTAAACATAAAATTACTTTGTATAGACTAAGTTATATTATTTCATATTTTTAAAAAATTAACCAATTTTTTTATTTAAATATGTTGATATATATAAGAAATATCGTTATTTTCTATTTATTATACTATTTAAAATCCCCAAGTGCTCTAATGTGTCTAAAATATGCCCTTTTGTTGCCTTATGTGAAATTTTATACTGGTAGTCAATATCATGTTTGGTGTCCAATGAGTGTTTGGTAATTTGGGATGTTGGCTTTTTGTGTAAACATTACACATTTCTGGTGCTCGTCTGCACATTCTTGAAGTCTCCATTCTGTTGACCCAACAGACAGCATAAAAGCTCTTTCTTTCACCTTTCCCTAATCCTCTCAGTAATTCTAGCACATTATCATCTACTCACGCTGCCTCACATTGCCTTTTTATCTCACAATCTAATATTAGTACACATCTAGACAGAAATGTATCTTGCCCTATCTTCCTCATCTACTTTATATTCCCCTTATAAATCTAGGCTTATGGTACTATTTCCTTTGCCTTATAGTTCATCTAAGTATTCTATTTCTCCTGAATTTAAAATTCACTGAGGAGGCCATCACATGGTGGAATTTGAAACATCTCATTGAAATTAGTCATATCTTATTTTTTATATGGAAATGCATTAAAAGCTACAAACTCTATTTGTTTCTCCTGAATTTCTTTTGGTTCCATTAATGCCTGGTCAGGGTTATCTCTATATGTTATCAGGGTTACAGCACAGGGACCATGTTTCCTGTTCTATTTCCCAACAAAGCATTAACATTTCAGTATATTGCACCCATCTGTCCCTCCCTTTGCTATTGTTCCATTAAATACTCAACAAATAAACAATGTCACACTCATATTATTAGTTAGAAACTTTATTTTCTCCCCTCTTGGATTTTTATCTTTTGTGTGGGAAAGTTGCATACTTAGGCTAAATTTATTATAGCTATTTTTATCTCATCCATTGGAATTCTCTTACTAATTTTCTTTAAATGTTCACTGTGAAGGCCGTCACTTGGTGAAAATCCATGATAGAATGATGGTTTTTTAAAAATAACTCTTATATTTCCACAAAAGATAAATGTCTTTAAATGTCACCCAGATATAGGATTCTATGCCTTTTGTCAATGTATAGCATGGAAGATGTTAGAATTTATAAGTACATATCTTTAACTGCCATTTGTTAATTTATTTATATGGTCTTATCAAATTGCTTCTCATTATATCCATTCTTTTTAGCCTTTTTAAATATAGTTAATATTGGTTAGAATTGGTCCATGGCATAGGCATATTCAGTAACCATCAAATCATAGAATGAAAAGCAGGTAACTTCTGGGAAAAACAATACCTTTATATGAAATTAATTGTTTGATATCCTAATGTTTTTTTAAAGTTGAAGATGTCTGGACAGTTGTTTTTGTAGATATTTAAGTAATTCGATAAATCCAAGAGATTCATTTTTGTCAATTTCATATGTGAATTTATATTTTCAACTTACATTTAATGAAATTGGAAGAGCTAAAGTGCTTTCAATTTGACTTTTGGAGCCCTTCCACATAACAAAGACATCAATCTCATATCCATATCAACACAAAACATTTCTGGTAAGTGAATCCACAGAGGGAAGCTGGGAAGGAAAGTCATTAATCTGTCTCTAGTATCTTTGTTTGTGTATATGTATATTGCTGCTATGAAGTGAACATGTATGACAACTCATGGTCAAATTCGGTACTATAAAAGTACTTATAAAGCTTTGATTGATCAAACTTTTATTACAAAATCGTAATATTCACTGCACATATATACCATTTTATTTGCAGCCATTACTTAACTCCTCCCAAAATCTACAGATAGGATTTGTGTGTACATGAACATTTGTCATTATACCACCAACTCAGCTATCCATGGATTTCATTTTTCTCACTCAAAACCTAAAACTCATCAAAAAATGCAATGGTATGTTGTCTTATAAATGAACTGACCTTCTATGTTGAAGTATTACTTTAACTTATCTTGGCACTATATCTCTATCCATATAAATTTTAAATTATCTTCATTCTCTTATAATGAGTATTTGAGTTACTTATGTAGTAAATGTAAATCAGATCAAAATTGAGGAATAAGACTTTGTAATATTAAACAAAAGGAATAAAGTACTATGTCATTAATGTATAGACTCTAATTTACTTTAAGCATTCTAGTTTCACTAATTATTTAAACCAACTTTTTTAATTCAATGGCAATCAAGTAGCTATTCAAGGATATATATGTACACATACATTTAGTTTGATTGCTTGTAAGCTACGGCGGATTATAGTTTTCTTACAAGAATGTTTTGCATGTATGATTAGGCATAGCTTTCAGTTATTTTTTTCTTATATCCCATACTTTTGCACTCATTTCCAGTTCCACTAAAATGCATAAACTCACTGACTTCTTGTAGTAACAATTATAGAAAGTGTGTTGAAGTTGGGTATTTGTACACTTTCACTGTTATTGAGAACAAATATGCTGTCTCATGTTGACAGAGGTGGTTATTTATCTCATGAATCTGTGGCTATATTATTATTGATGGTTATAGAAGTTTAGTAGTTATGCAACAGATTGAATTTTGAAACAAACTTGCAAATTATTTGAAATGCAATACAGAAGAAGACAGTACCACCAGTAAATATGGGACACACACAACACAAATCATTTTTTTTTGTATGCGGTATGAAGTGCATACATTGAACCCCTCATGCAACCAAGAAAAATATTTTAATTCAATCAAAAACTTTGGCTTTGTGCTTTAGGTCCTGTGACTCAAAAATTTTCTTGTTAATTGACCTTTCCCTGTTAGTGTTCCTTGAATCAGTTTAAGTGAATATATCTTTGAGACTTTTCAATATACAGAAAATTAATAATCATTTACTTTGACATTCTGATGATGGCTGTATTCAACTTCAATGAATTATATTTCTAAGCTATAGATTATATCACAATTATATCTAAGTGGCCCAATTTCAAAGAATCTATAACATCATTGTGAGATGTCTTTTAAGGTTGACCTTTCTTTGGTTTTGAAAACTAAATATGGTAAATCATTGGCACTACAGTTTTGTATGCATGAAACTACACTGGGAATTGGTGATTGGATAAAAAGAATATGTAAGCTATCCAAAACTATTTGTGATTTAATACAGGATAAATACATATTTATTGGTGTCTCGACAGAGACAAATTTTCAAGAGAGTGTTCATTTGTTTTATGGGACACATGAAATTTAATTTCTATAAAATATGACTCATCCATTTATGTATGCTGCATTAAAAGAGTACGAGGATATCATCTTTAGGTCCAATACCTTATTCCAATGATGCTCTAGTATCTTTAGCCCATCTTTATTGTGATTATCTTATAGGTCCACAAAATATCCTTCTGCATCTGCATACACCTTTTTGATTAAAGAAAATCACTGCTCAGTGAGACAAAGGTTGAGTTTTGGGAAGAGATGCAAATCAGGAATATAAGGTGGATTTTCCAACAATCTATAGAGTGATTATTTCACTCAATTTTCCCATTTCCAGAAAATTTCTGATGGCAGATTCATAGTCATGCTAATAAATGTCTTTTTTCTTCAATTAATTAGTCTTTTCTCATAATTTTTTGTCTAGTTTGGCTAGAAGATTGGAGCAATATTTCATGTTATGCATTGACTTTTTTTCAAGAATATCAATTTTAAAAATGCCTTTCATGCCACAAAACACTTATTTCTTGACATTTCTAGCTGATGTAACCAACTTTGTATTATTTGTCACCACAAACATGACTTATGCTGTTCAGATTACTTTTTTTATTCTAGTGTGTAATGGTGAATTCAAATTTATCTTAAGTAATAAATCAAGACATAAAGTCAGTTTTATTCCTGATAAAAAGCCCCCGGTCACTGTTCAGAAATTTTACATGTGAATGTATTTTTGATCTGCTGTGAGCAAGTGCAACACCTATCTCAAGCAAAGCTTTTTCATTTGCAAGTACTCATGTAAAGTATATGGGACACTGTTTGACTTGTTTGTCTGGAATTTGGAGAGGGAGGATTGAGACAGTTGTGACTTCGAAAAGAAATCGTAAGCCCACAGGGAATTAATCAAACACTTGCTCATTTAACAAATAATAACTTTCACATCATGAAATTATTGGACTTTCCCTGGTGATTTTGGGCTATAAGGGTGAAATTTTATACCTGGGGTGCTTGCCTTTGCATAGTGAAGTCCTGCCATGTAGATGACAATAGTAGCGAAAGGGTTAAAAAGTACCACTATTTTGTTTGATTATAGCTGGTTGTGTTGAATATGGACTGTGTTGTTTTTATAATGATAGAATACAAATTAACAGGTTTACCTTGGTGGCTATTTAAATTGGTCAAGCCATTCTTAGTATCTGGAATCAGATATTATAATTATTTTTTATGATTCCATGCAAAAAAATTCCATTTTACCAGATCCAATAAAGCAGGTATGGAAAATTTTAGTTCTAAGTCATTGCTCACTATAAACATGTGATATATTTTTCCGTTAGGTGTTACCATGATCGCTCAAAAATGTATTTGTAAGACAATTATTCTGTCGCACAAAGTAGAAGAAATGGTTTTAGGCGTGACTTTATGGAACTGCTTCATGACTCCAAGAAACAAAACACTTTGTAATTCCACATAAATACTAAATATATTTATGAGGAATTAAAGTGTCTAATAATAATTAACTTAATGACATCAAGTGACTCTTTAATTGAGCTATTATTATTTTCTCTGAAGCATTGTATTGCATTATTTCTGAGACATATATCTGTAAAAGATGGCAATTTCATTTAATGGAGAAGCTGTCATTGAAAATTTAATTTTGGTTTGTCATCCAGCTAATTAGTAGATTAGGTGCTATTTTTTAATGTCCTTGGGAGATACTTTTACACAGATGGAGAGAATGTGTGTGTCTAGTGCAGTGATTCTTGGAGCTTTCTCCTACAGTATGACTATCAAAAATATCATTTCTACCATTTACAGAGAAATGCTTAATATCAATTAATGGTTCTCATTGAGTTTAATATGTAATTCCAATAAACTGGTCGACTGTAATAAGTATTCCTCATTAAGTGAAAGAAGCATCTGTGTACCGTCCTGGTTGACCTGGGTGTAGCATGCTTGCCGGGTTACCCCAAGGTCATGGGCTCGAGTCCCCCCAGGGCATGGGTGTTGTGTTTGCCCAAGTTGGTTTCTTCTATGATTTGAAGCAGTGCAAAATGACCATAGCCATCAAAGCACCCTATGAGTAAAAATACTATTACTAGCATATTTTAAAAACAAATTTATCAATTGTAGTAATCATATAATTTTTTTATTGTTTATAATCATGTTGATATGATATTTGGAGGATAAGAAACTATTACATCATTAGAGACCAATGTCCTTTCATTCGGTTCACTGGACACAGTCATATTAATCATACTTTTATGGGAGGGGATTCGGTTCAAACAAATACTTATTTGGGCTTTTAGGCCATACTTGAACTTTTAAAAGGTGAATGTGAACTTATTTTGTAATCATTTGAACATGGTGCTGGTCATCATATTTTAAATTATGAATTTATGCTGCCTACAGGCCCCTCAACCTTACCTCCTATGCACAACAGTTTGGAATGAGCTGCTAGATGGCCAAAAGTGCCTGCTCTCTCTTTTGTCATGCTCATTGCTCATGCTTAAAGATACCACTTATAATTTTTTACACTACTGCCCAAAAATGTGTCTATCCTGATTGCTTCTAAAAAGAGGAAGTGAGTCATAGCATGACCCAAACTGTAGCTGCATAATTTAAATTGCATTTGGGAAAAGATATAACTTTTGCCACAAAATTGATTTGTACAGCTTACATATGGAAGGTAATTCTGCTGTAATTCAAGTGAATGAACCTGGAGTGACCCTCATATGTTGTTGCATTTATTTAAAAAAATTTGGCATACATATATGTGTATATATTTACACACACATATATATATAGTTTGTTTTTTATCTAGTTATGGGTTTTATTCATCTTATGATATGTTTCTTTTAAGTGCCACTTTCCCTTGTCCTCCTCCCTTACCTGGTAGCATTACCTGCATAGACAGCAAGATTTTTTACTAATCAGTTTGTTTATTCTTCCCTATTCCTTATCCTTAAATCCTGGTCTGGCATCCATTTAAAATGCTTCTCTCCCCTGCACTTCTGATCGCCATTATCTACACGAAATACTTCATATACTGGTGCACTCATGGGAATAGTAAGCTGAAAGGAAAGGCATTTAGGTTTGTAGTAATTCCCAAGGCTAATTTTTTTTCCTTTAAAATAATTTCTGATATTTTTTGCTTTATGCTTGTGTGTGTGTTTCTTGTTATATGCTAACTGTTGCTTTAGTTGCCTGATTAATGATTGATATTGAATGACTTACGTAGTGAAAAATGAGTAACAGGATACAATATTCTCATTTGGTATAGTTTTATGTAATATTTGTAATTCAGTCTTCAGTTCAATAATGGTTCTTTCTAACATTAATGTCATAAAATTGTTAGTAATTAGAAACTGCAAATTAGGTTAAAAAAATCTTAATGTTTGGACTTTATGTAAAAGTCAGATTTGTTATCTGGACCAGCTCTTTGTAAAGGGAAAAATTCATTTGTAAAGAGGAATAACAGCTTCCTTCATTTTAAGCACTGCATTATCTGTGTACATTTGATTTCCATAACTTTCCTATGAATATGCACCCTTTGAGTATGTTCAAATTCATGTTGTGAGACAATGAATATGGCACTATATATTATGTCTCTTATGCATGACCTCTATTTCAAATATGTGGCTACTAGTAATTTACCGTGGTGACAGTTTAAGCATTCACACAACTGTACAAGAAGTATTTTTATAGTCCAGGATTTCAGTTATGAGAATTCTAATATATTATTTGAAAGGAAAAGAAAATGATTAAAAACTTTAACAGATACATAAACATCACACTTCCTCTTGTTTTATAGTTTCTTATGGAAGCCTTTGAAAAGGTATAGCTTTAGCTGCTGCAGGAGGTGCAATACGACTTCTATGGTCTACAGTACTTTGCGTTTTTGTGACTCTAATCCATAGCATAAATGTTTAATGGTTGCATTCAATACCCAATTTTCAGTTACTCAGAATGTTCAGGCAATTGGTAAACCAGACGAATTAGGTTTCAGCCAGGGTTGGCCATGGAATTATCGGATTTCCTTGGTAAAATGGGCTTGACTCATCCAGTCATGAGTTCCCTAAGAAAACAAAGAATCTGAAATTGCATATCTGTTGAAGGTGCCAAAACGCAGTGCTCTCAATAGGGTTACAGGTTGACTAATAGGGAAATGACATGACATTCTTGGTTTATTGATGCCTTAATAAATATATGTACAGAGAGGCAGGCATTGGAGTTCTGACTCCAACAGAAAACTTTTACGGACTGGAGTGAGTCACTCTGTGTGCAACTCGGAGACAGCTGCAAGGCCGTTCCTTATCTCCGGGCCACCACCGTTGGGATACGTGTTGGCGAGGGGGGTGAGCTCATTGAGTACTAGTGATGAGTGAGAAGGGTCAGCTATAGCCTGGGTGTATTAAGCTCTGGGGAGAGTGAGGTGCCTCTCAGGGGGCCGGGCGCTACACCTGTTATACTTGTGTGAAATAACCTTCCATTTCTGTATTTAGTTTAACTGTGTGAGGAGACCCAAAGTTATTTCACCCCATTAAAATCATGGAGTTCCACTAAGTAGAGCTGGAAAGTTTCTTTTGCATACCTTTTTAAATCCCACAAGCTCCTCACATCCACCTGTGTTCCATGTCTCTATGGTGATATTTTATGTCTATATCACATTGAAGTATCCCAGAGTACAATCTTTGTTAATAAGTCTCACATTGTCAAATGTAGGTTTGTCATAAAAAAAAATTGATCTCTCTATGGTAGTTAAACATCAGTTGTGCTATTATTATTTTTTTAGTAAATAGTTGCAAAATTTTCTCAAGATCTTATTAAAAAACCAAAATGATACATCTTATGAACCAGATACAGTAGAAATCTGTCATAACATGTATAGCTTATAGCAATAGTATCACCGTAGTGAGTCATATTGTGATGGTTGACCCTTGGTGAAAAGCACACATTGTTCTGCCAGTTATAACAAATGGTCACAACTGCACTATCATCATTAAGAATTGATTTTCGTGGTTGCCATCAGAGTTTTATAACTCACAGGACATGTAGTCTGCCATGTATCAGTTGCATGGATGATGCTTTCCCCTTATTCAACAAAGGCATGCATGAACATGCATTAAATGAGTGATAATGATGGTTCTAATATGAGAATTTTTGTTATAAAATACCAAAACGGATTTTACATGTAAAAACTATTATATATTTGCATGACTGATCAATATTGACTTGAAATAGGAAACTGTTTTAGGGTTAACTCTGTGGAATTTCTCCATTTTAGGAAGATAAAAGAAAACCTTGCAATTCCACAATATATATAATAAAGTGTTATATATATTGTGGATTTGCAAGGTTTTCATTTCTCTTCCTAATATTGACTTGTTTTTTCCCACGACTGTTTGTGGAGATTATGTAGGTATCAATGCAGTACTATTTTGTCTATCAGATGAATAAAAGAACAGCATCCATGTGGAGTGGTGATGGATAGATTAGTAGAAAATCCAGGTCATGGGTCTTCAACTTATGTTTAGAGTCCCTGTCAAAGGTCATAGGTAGAGGGAGACTGTATCTCAACAGGAGTAAGGTGGCAGGAGAGTTGCATTAATTTCATACATATGTCAAATATCTGACATAGAAATAAAATTGCTTTTAGTTCTGACTTCTGTGAGTTCATCCTCCCCTGTGAGTTCATCCTCCCATCATGGCATCCATATTGTCTCATTCTTTCCTCCCTGTGCCTTGCTTCTCAACTTCTTCCTAGATATATGGATGAATATGACTGTCATTAAAATGACTTTAATATCTCAAAGAATCACCATCATGAATATGTAATACTATATTTCTATTAACTAGCAAAGAGACAGAAAACCTAGGGCAACCCTCTGGCCTTATGAAACCCTTGAAAAAATGTAGATGCCCTAGGGAATTCTGAATAACAATTATTATTTATCCTATCCTTGTTACTCTGTTGAAATATTATGTTGCAACACCCAGTGTTTTGACTGACCATCTGAATGTACCACCTTTATGCAAATTTAAATTTATTCTTTTTAGGGAAAATTTTTGTTTTCTATTGTTCAAGTATTTACCACATATTTTATATTGTTTTTTGTGGAAACTATAATTTCTCACGGAACCCTAGAATGTAGAAGAATGGTGATTGAGAAACACCAATGAAAAACTGAAGAAGAAAAGACGCTAGAAATACATAGGGGAATTAGGAAAGGGGTGTAACCTCTTGCCGGGACTGTTCAACATATGGATGGAAGAGACAATAAAATAAATAGAAGAAAATGCCTTAAATGGAATCGAAGCAAAAGAAGAAGAAATATGCATGCTATTTTTTGAGAATGACATTGCAGTAACAGCAGAGAAACGTACAGAAACCTTGAGCGCAATGAAACAAGTACAGAAGAAGTGCAACAAGAGGATGAATAGGAAAAAAACTAAAATATGTACTAGTACATGGCAGAGAAAAACTGAATGTAGCCATCATGTTACAAGGAGAGGAATTAGAGCAAGTGGAATCCTTCATGTATCTTGGAAGCAGAATAAGAGGAATGGAGGAAGTTGAACAGATATAAAGCATATTTAGCTCAGGCTAAGAAGGCATTCATAGAAAAGAGATATTTGCTACACTAGAAAAAGATGTTACTATGAACAGGGAAGCAATATGTGAAAATGTTCAAATCGATCATTCAACTCCATGGATCAGAGCCTAAGACCTTTTACAGAAAGGTGGAGCAAGAGAAATCAATAAGGAGTTTTATTCAAAATAAAAGAACCAGATGGATTGGACATACCCTGAGACATAACAATAGTTATAATAAAGGGAAATTAAATGGGAAGGGTGCATGACGAAGGTCGAGGGAAAATTATAAGAGTGCCGACCAAGTTAGTCTGGTGGGTAGGGCACTTGCCGGCTAGCCCAAAGGTCACAGGTTCAAGTCCCACCCAAGGCATGGTTTTTGTGTTTAAATGGGTTTTATCTTTGACCTGAAGAGGTACAAAATGACTGTAGCTGCCAACACGCCCTTAAATAAAAATACTACTACTAATAAATTATAAGAGACATTGGAAAAAGAACTATCGAGTAGTAAAGAATTACCATTAGATGTGGAAGGATGTAGGACAACAGTCGACCAATCTCCAACAGTGAAAGACCAATGATTAAACTACTAGATTCCCAACATCTTACATTGTCATTAGCAAATACAATTTCAGCTAACATTATTGTATATTTTTTAAGAATACTCATATCAACATCATTCAGTCTCAAAAATACATAATACAAAATAGAGAAACTAATCACAGTTGCCCAAATTATCATTCATATCAAAGATGCAACATTTACATTAGTCATGTAATCATGTGGCTGACAGTTGCCATGTTTTTTTGAGCTCGCTTTAGATGCATGGTTATATGGTGTCAACCACAAGGTAAGAATGAGAGCAAAGAATAGTGGTGTAACCCACACTAAATTTTGAATGTCATTTTATTCACAAAACTCTTTCATATTGTGAATTATGCCTGAAAATGCATGTTTAGTTAGTACCCGTGAACGGTATGTGCCAAATCGCTCAGCTCATTTGACTTTTCCTTCTATCTACACTTGCTCAGCCACTCTCACCTGCCTGCTAACAGAAATGTGAAACTCCTAAATATATAAACAATTATTATTAATATTTAACTTTTTAAAGCCTCAGGAAGTTTAAAGTCCCCCACCCCCTTTTATTGATATCCCTTCTGCCACTTTTCTTTTGCAATAATCTCTTTTGTTATGTATTCATCTCACTCTGACTTTCATCCCCTACTTTGTCTTTCAACTTACTGTCACCTGCCTTTCTTCCCTCATCTGTAAAATTTTTCTGTAGATCTCATTCCACAGGCATGTTTTCACACTGCCTTTTCTAAAGCAGACATCTTAAGTAAAAAATCAAATAATTAATCCATACCCAGAAGTGATTTAAAGTGTTATTATAATATCATTTGATTCACTTTTTCTACCTCCCTCCTGTATGCCACTGGCTTCAGGGTCTCAATGAACTTCTTCTACCTCTTTCAGTCTTTAGTCATTTTCTGCATTTCATTCCCTGTCCTCCCTATTTTCTTTCCTTACTTTTCAATTGTTCTTATCCATGTTTCTCTTGATCAATCTCTACTTCTTCTCTCGTCAGGCTTTTCTTCCATTACTTCCATGAAAATTCTATATTGATTAATTTTATTGAGATCCATCCGCCTTACAACCTTAGTGGGTCCCTTTCTGTTTTAATTAAACTCCAATTTAAGGTTTTCCCTGATTTTTGTGCTTATTTCCAAATCTTTTTGTTTTGTTTCTTAATCTTCTTAAAATTCACATTTTTACTACTGCTATTTTATATTCTGTTCATGTTACAATATTTGATTCAATTTTTTAACATTTCTAACTTTGTTTTTGTGTCATTCTCTCTATTTCCTTTTATTGTGTAGTAAACAATACTGGTTTGTTTTATTCTGTACTGTATTTCTTTAGTAATTTTTCAATAAAAACATTTTTTGTAAATATTTTTATCCTCTATTTTTCCATTTTCTATTTCTATCCCATTATTTGTTTGCTCCTCTCTCTTTAATAATGTGTGGTACCTTATTTTAATTAAATCTATTACATTCCTCTTTTCTTGGTGCCCTCACACCATTAATTCACAATTTGTTGTAATTTTTATTCCTTATTAGATATGATGTTTACATCATCTGCACATGTTAGAGCTTATCATTATTTGGCTTAAGATGTCACACTCTTTTATTGTATCATCCAGAATCAAAATAAATAGTAAAGGGCTTAAGCTATCCCCTTGTTTCAATACCCTATCTCATTTCAAAGTTTCTTTAAATCTCCTTTAAACATCCTTTTAATTTCCCCACAGGCACTCTAAATTGCATCTATTTGGTTAGGTGGTGCCTTCTTCCTTTCTTTCCCATATTTCTCTCTTCTTTTTACATTAGCATACGCTTCAGTTAAAGATATGAAAGATATTAGCTCTTTATAATAATTATCATTCTTTTTGTTACTATTCTGTTGTTGTATGTGCTAATGCATCTGTCACCCAGCTCTGAAAGCTCTTTGTTCTTTTTCCATAGACATTTCTTAGTTTTCTAAACTTTTTTCTAGCATCCTGGCACACTCATGTTTTTCAAGCTACTGGATTTCTGTCATTTGGTTGTTTTCCCTTCTTTTAAATTGTTGATATTATATTTTCTTTCCAACTTAATGGTATGTTTTTATTCTTCCATGCCTTATGGCATATCTCTCATATGATTTACGTGATGTCTTCTCCTCCTTTTTTGACCTCTCCTCTATTTCTAAATATTACATTTTTTCTATCCCCTCCTTCTAATTTTCCTACCATGATAAAATTTTTTGCTACCCCTTACTTCCTGGATAGTTATTTCCCGTATTTCTTCTTTTTCATTTTTCTCTTGAGTGTTCACTCCATCTTCTTCTTGCTCTGTACAAACTTATGCTCATAGTATTTTTTTCATACCTCCATAATTTCCTTCTCATAAGTTATTATTTTTTTCTTAACACCTTTTATATTAGTTTTCTTTATTTCTCGTTTCACTATAATCTAGATGGCATTATTGTTGTTTGCATAGGAGTTTTGGATTTCCTCTCCAAAATTTTTCCACCTTTCCCTCTTTGTTTATTCAGGGATATCTCTACTCCTGTCTTGTAGTTGTGTACTCACTCATCCATTCCATTCCTCTTTTGTTTTGAGATGTCTTTCCCTTGCTCTCTTCTTCTTCTCCCACCCACTGCCTGCTATCTGCTACACCTCTTCATTCCACAATATGGTTTCTTTCTCTCCTCTTTCCTCCTGTTTTAATTTTTTCAAATGTTTTCTCTGAACATTTTAATACTATATTGTTTCTCGAATTCCATTTCTCTTCTGAATTGTTTTTCTCATTTTGTTTCTCTCCGATGATTTTTTTCATTCTTTATTTAGTTTTGTATCTTATATATTTAGTTTTAACTGCTCACTTCTTTCTTTGGCTCTTTTTCCATTATTTTTTCACCAACTTGTTTCTATATTCTATTTTTGTTTTTATTTATTCCTCTTTATTTCAAAGCAAGCAAGTGGTGATTTGTTCCTGTTTCTGCTCCTCCAATCACTCCTTACTTTCAGTACATTGTGTATCATTTCTCTTGTATAAGCCATATATTAAACTACTCTTTGCATCTCCTCCATTAGCCTTATCAGTGATGTGCTAAATTCCTTTAAGTTTGATGAAGGTATTTCTCACCATTAATTCACTTCAAATCAATCATTTATTTTCCATCGTATTTTTTAGTATATTCTCCTTCAAAAGATTCCATGTCCTTTCCCAATTCAGGTATTTCAGTCTCCCATTGTTGTGCCCATCCCATCTTGTCTCTGACTGTCATCATGTTTCTTGTAGTCCTTTGTAGAATTTTCTCTTTCTAGTACATCCTCATTTTCCATTGGCACATACATTTTTATAACGATAAAGAGGTTTTCCAATTTTTTCTGAAGTGTCATTATCCTAGGAGATGAACCTTGCCAGTCTATTTCATCCATTTGTAATCATACCCACTTCTTCCTTAGGCATTCCCATTGCACTCCCAGAGTGCCTCAATGTCTCAGCCTCACTCTCATTTCACTTCGCTTTCACTTACACCTAATAGTTCTAGTCTGTAATTTTTCAACTATTTTGCTATCTATTTCTCTTTCAAACTCAGTGTCTTAATGTTCCACTACTCAATTCATGGTCTTTTTTTCCATTGCTTGGGTCCTTGAGAAGTACCTGTCCATTTTTCAAAACTTTGAGATTTTTAAAAATCATGAAATACCTACCATGTGAGTGATTAGACATGTGGTGGCTTCTCCAAAGCCCCAGTTCACCAACCATTTCTTCAGCGATAGTTTCAGGATTAACTCTGTGAAATTCTTTCATCTTGAATTAAAAAATTTTAAAAATACACTGCAATTTCACAAATATATTTTATTCTTAAACTCACGCCCTGGTTTCACCACAGCATGGCATCATCAGGTGCACCATTTAATGATGCCACGCTGTGGTGAAACCCGGGTTGTGAGTTTAAGAATAAAATATATTTGTGAAATTGAAGTGAATTTTTAAAAATTTTTTAATTAAAAAATTAACCATTTAAAATATTCCTCCATATTATTGTTATATCTCACTGAACCACAAGTTTAGTGTAAACAGCAGAGTAGAACACCCACTTGGATAATAAATCTGATATGTAATATGTACTCCCTTAGCAATGACGCATGTTATGCACTTACAAGACATGTATCCTTAGCTTCTCCTGGCTCTCCAGCACAAATCAGCGACGAATCAATACCCTTATCCAACCATGACGTTGTTGATATCTCAACTTTATATGAGTCATTACAGGTAGCATGGTCCATTAAACTCAGCTCAACCTTAAGGAGGTCAGGACTCAGATCCTCACCTGGAAGAGATCATTATGTGTTTAGGATAATACAATGGACACAGAATTTACCTTCAATGATAAACTACCTATAGTCACTCAAAAGAAGAAGTCAGATAAATTCAATTACAGTTTCAAGTATTCACTCAAACCAGCATCACAAATATGAATGATATACTATCTGTCACAATCATTATAAACTGTCTGTCACATGAGGTGATTAAAAACTAATAATAAAAAGGTAAACATTCTATAGCTCAGCAGTCATTTTATTTTAAATAAATATATACATCATCATCCACAATACTGTCTCAGGCGAAACCTTGTGGAAATCCGGCATACTGGGAGTAAATGAAGTAACTTTGCAGTTTCTACATGACAATTTATTTACCACGAAGGCTACATCATCAGGAGACAACATCAGGTCACCTGATGATGTAGCCTTGCTGCAAAACCATGGTCGTGTGTGATAAATTGTCATGTGGAAACTGCAAAGTTACTTCATTTACTCCTAATCATCATCCAGCTACAATGTAAATGACCTCCTCTCCATACATAATGCCCTACACATATATTCTTTAAATCCCCCCCAAACTTCCTTTTTCACTGTTAAAATCTTTCCTGCCTGACTTCCAATAATGGGACAGTATATTCTTGGGTTATCTTTTCATAATGGAGTATATTGCAATATTTCTTCTTACCTAAACCAACTCTTCCCCATCCAGTGGCAACTGCCCTGGAAACTGGCTCATCTTCGTCCACATGCAGGCAAGCAGGATAAATGGATGCGCTCATAGTTGGTAACCTGGCATCCCCGCGAGCAGGTCCAAGTTCCAGCAGGGCAATATCATTATATTTGGAGGGAGGTCGATAATCAGGGTGACGAATCCGACGTACCACTGGATGGGTCTGACCAGGCATGGCTTCCAAATTCCCGCCTCTGAGGCTATCTTGCAATCTTTCAGCACCTAGATGGACCCATTGAGCTGGTCCCCTATGCAATAATACACACATCACTCATTCATCTTGAAAATGGTTTTTGTCATATTAGATGTCGTCGACTACATAAATTAAGTACAGTAACACATCAACATATGTACGAGGAATATATATTATCACCAACCATTTAAAAAGAATTCATCAACTGGATACTGAGGGTTGTTAATTAGTCATATATATATATATATTTAAGCTCAACTGACAGCACATTGTACACTCCGACATTCACTTTGTGGAAGAGACATCTGTCCAAGACAGTCTACAGAACTCAATATCTAGATTATTTCGACCCATAGTAGCATAGCTATGTACAGAAGATCTACAGGAGAAGGATTTCAGATTATCTTTAACATAAAGAAGGCCTCTATAGACATAAATTATATAGTTATAATGGATGAAAAGTGGTTTACTGTAGTCTTGAGGGGCAGCATTATCCAACAGCCCTTCTTTGTCAATGTGAAATTTCCATCTAAAAAAAAACCCCATCTATGTTGGTGTGAAATTTCTAAATTGCCTACCACGGAATCTGAGAGAAATTACTTATCTACCACTGTTTAAAAGTAAACTATACCAGTATTTAGTTAATGGTTCACTCTATTCAACTGATGAATTCATGTCCATGACCAGAGTAGATTGATTTAGTATACACCATTATCGCATGTCTATTTTGTATCTCTTTATGTATGTGATTTAATTTTGGCCTGTTCTATACATGTATCTAACATGTCCTGGAACTAATAAAGATATTATTAATACCAATGGTAGAGTTATTATGAATTGCAGAGCTCTGATTAAAAACCCTATCACTAGCAAGAGTCCATTTTCATTTTAGTTCGATATGGAGTTGACTAGTCCTTTTCTACATTGCCAAGTAAGAAGTGAAGTTCATAACGATTATTATAGTTTCAATAGAGTTTAGTTTTTAGTTTAAGAAAAGTTCAACTCACAATCTCCGAGATTGCAGGCAATGAGCAGCAGTCAGAATAAACTTTTCACTTATAAGTGAACCTCCACATAACCACAGGATATTGTCAGCATCTCCATACCCTACAGCAGCCTGAAGAGAATCAAAACAATGGGTCATGGGATAAATAGTTGTCTGTTAAAGAGGAATGGCAGAGGAGAATTTTCCCTTTTGCAATTATTATATAGCAGACATTCAATGGTTGAAATCAGGACACAAATAGCCTTTATTAAATTTCACCTGCATTCATAAAGCATGTAAGCACAAATTTCCAAGTACTCTAGTTAACTAAGCTAAAATATTTGGATTTTGCTGAGTAGAGGAAAGACAGAAAAAAACCTTCCAGTGGTTTTAACCAAATATTAAGAAAAATAAATATTTCTAAAGAAGTTTTCACTGAAAAAAATTAAAACTAACAGTTAACCCTTTTCAGTACAATGTTAGACC
>WURS02102497.1:0-49923 GCA_011762765.2 Rhinocypha anisoptera | reverse complement strand
ATTGGGTTTTCAAATTTATTTAAAAATATTTTCGTTCTATAATATATTTGGAAAAAATAATTATTTCAAATATATTTAGACGCCGGTCTGTCAGTGCCCCCTCAGTGAACAGCTCAGCATACAACTCATACTGCGCATGTTTACACTTTTTCGTTACAGTATCACGGTACTTTTTTCATATGTATAGATAGATTGCTTAGGTTAGTGTTCGTTCAACCTTCTTTGGTAAACTTTCCACCGATGCAGTCTTTACACTGGCGTGGCCATATATTATGGATATGAAGTCCGTCAATATAGACTGGTCTCAGATGATTAATTATAATTTTTGTGCCAACTTTATGATAATCATGGTGATTCGTTTAATCAATTAGTAGTTTTTTAATTAAAAAGCGATGCTTGGACAAATTTAAGCAAAGATACTCGATGTAGGGCCACAGAGAGCTTCACAAATTTGGATTACTAAAAATAATGCAACCTTTAATATCAGTAGGTTAAACTTTGTTTAATATTCTCCACTTGATGAAAAAAACAAGAATGCTCTCAGGCTATTGTACATGTGATTAATTAATTCAATTTTTCTTATATATAAATTAATTGATTTATTCTTTTCATTCTCTTCAAACCTGTTTGCCGTTGGTTTTCACTCGACCAGCCTCATTATCATTCTCTTCATTGTAGGAATTGATGCAAATGTGCCACACTTCTCTCACTGACACCACACGGCACACTGATTGATCATTCAGGCTCATTTTTTCTTCTTTCTTTCTCCCTCAGTTTTCAAAATTCAGTTTTCTTTGTCCACAAATTATTAGAAATGATGAAAATCTAGGGCTTTCTATTGAAGAACATAGCATTGACTCAAGAAATTTAGTTGATTCAAGGAAAAGGAAGAGATCAAGACAAATTATGGAATAGAAAAATATTAAAATTAGTCTAAAGAAGAAATAAGGAAAAATATAATAAAGTTCTTTGATCAACGGCCAGTTTAGAACATTGATTAGTGTGTGTGTATAGGTAGACCCAATACAATAACATCAAAGAACAGAGAGAGAGAGAGAGAGAGAGAGAGAGAGAGAGAGAGAGAGAAAGACCATTTACGGACGGAGTTCTTTGCTTTCAAAAAATAGAAGAATCTTGAAAAGAAGAGTTTTTTAATTCTTTACATTTTCAATCAAAATAATTACCATATTCACTTAAAATGCTAATTATTATAATTTATTTGTAAGAAAAGTGTGAAAAGAAAAGACAAAAATAGGGTATTTAAAACACAATTTAAAAAAATAATTGCAAAAATTCAGATTTATAGATATTTACGATTAAATAATATCAAAAATTCTTTATTTGAAAAAGCCTCAGGCTGTACTTTCCATTTTTCTGAACACACACATAGAGTTCCTAGAACGTCACTATCTGTATTTGTTTAAAAATTAAAATTTTTCAATTTTATTTATATTCAGTTTCTATTATCAAGGGAAGATATTCAAGCCAATGAGTGAAAGTAAGAGAGAGAGAGAGAGAGAGAGAGAGATTCTCAAGTAAAAGTCTTTGTTGGGAAGGTCTGCTGTCAAGCCATGTCACCCTGAGGATTTATGTCTTTTCTCGCTCGTTCCAAGCCTGTCAAAGACATTTTTCTTGAGAATGTTTAAAAGTGTTGCATTTTATTCTTTGTTTGCAGTAATTTTCTTTTATAGTCGTTACTTTTACTGTTTTAATCAAAACAAAAAACATTAATAATAATTACAGTTAATGACACACACACAAATGAGAAAGTAAAGCATGGTCCTTGGGCTTCTTTGTCTTTGGCTAAATCTTGAAGTTACTTAGGTCCCATTGGAGCTCTCTGTAAAAGTGAGCACAAAAGAGAGATAATTTGAGGTCGTTGGTTGAACAATTCGATGGAACTCAATTCACTCTAGTCTTGCTCTCAATCTAAGTTGTCATTGGGACTTTAATTTTAAAACATCCTTCTTAAACACAAAAGATTACCAAGTCCAATTTCAACTTTGCCCGCTAGGGATTCCCATTGGTAATTAAAAATTTTAAATTTAAAAGCCCACAAGAATTAATTCAATGATTAAATTAAATTAGAAATTATAATTTTTTCTTCTTTTTTAGTTCTTAGAATTTGTTATTTTAATAAAAATGAAAAGTTACTCAAACAAAGTGTGAGTTGCGTAATGTGGAGCGAATTGCGATCATTTCAGTCTAGCTGATGGCTTCTCTGCAATACATTTTGTTTTCCAATCACAAATTCAATGTGTTCTTGTCTAAACTTGTCTCTTACTCGATCTGATTAATATTAATTTGTATGATTATGATGATAATCAAGATGATCAATCCAAACCCATAAGCTTCTTTTATTTCTGTGTTTCTATCAGTGCAACCCATCTATATGCTAAAAATTGCACCCCTCAATGGCAATTATTTGAGTAAAGCTTTGTCTAAAGATAGGTAGAATTTAGCAAGAAGCAAAAACAATAAAATAGTTGCATCATAAATCGAGTGAATTAATCAACAAAGAAATAGACCAGATCACCTTTCCAGTAGTTGCCATTTGATAGCCAAGTTTGCATGTACATAAATCACATACGGCAAACAATCTAACTCTGTCACATTTCATGATATATTATCTAATTTTCAAAAGCATTAGATAAAAAATATGATTGTTTTTCCAACCATTATTTTAGAAATAGAAACAGCCTTAGCAATATTTTCTGTTATTTATTTTTTATCTATATTAAAAATTCTATCGCAATTTTATTGACAATAACTTGTCAAAAACCTTGAACTTGGGCTTCAGTTAAGACTTAAATATTGAAAAAAAGTTTCGTTAAATAAAAAAAATTATACACTTATAGAAGAATGTCGAAAGTTTTCTTAGGCTGATAATAAACAGATTGAGAGAGATGTTTACTCTATTTTCACCGCTACTCACAGTGTATAGCTCAAACTTAATACTGGCTACTAGGCAACTTTCATTCTTTACATTTGCTCTCTCTCTCTCTCTCCGTGGACCAAATTGAATTTTAAAATCTTGAGAGTTGTCCTTTTGCCTGGTCCACTTTTGGTCAGCGTCCTTTGTGAGCTTCTTTGCTCTCAAGTTTTTTTATTGTGCTGACGTGCACATTTTTATCTTCTCTACCAAAAGATGTAGGCAAACATTAAGCAAACAAAAACGTAAGACACTTAGGAAACTTTCCCGTAAAATTTCAACAAAGTTACAAAAGGAATAAGTTGCGTTGTGTTTTTTTGCAAAGGTTGCACTTGGATGAACTTGTATGAAAATGCTCTCGCTCTCTCAAACTCTCACTTTCTCTTTCTCTCCTCTTTTTTCCCTTCTCTCTCTATTCTTTGCTTACTACAAAATTAAATTTCTGTTTGTCTTTCCCTCGGTTTCTTCATTCTCGTTCTATTGTCACAAATACCGCCATAGAGACCAATGGGAGAAAAAGATTCAAAATGCTTGGCCAAGTCTGCTTGCATTGTACACGAGCGAGCACTTGGAAAAGTGCATCGAGTGTGCACAAGTGGGTAGAAGGCAGACACTTGCCTACCCGGCCTCTCTCTCTCTCTCTCTCTCTTTCTCTCTCTCTTTCTCACGGTGAGTCAACAACAATTGAGACACCAGTGAGGCAAAAGAAAGCTCAAAGAATCCCCTCTCTAAACTTGAAGCTTCAAATCATAGAATCTCAAGACTTGCAAGACAAGCACCAAGACGAGTCGAGTTAGCTATGCCAGTCACCTTCTGGTTTCTAATTCGCCAAAGTGGTGGTGTTCTATTGATAGTGGCCCAAAGATTAATCTAGGCAATCATATCTATTCGGCCTTGCAACTGAAATACCGTCTACAAAATCTTACTCAAGATTCAACTTTTGATAGCTAATAATAACTTGAATAAACTTGGATGAAAAATGTTTTTTGTTTAAAAAATATCAACAAAGCACGAATCTATTGTTGCAATGTTGATTTTTCTTTGGTACTCAATTGATGTGCAGTGAGCATAATGGAATAAACAGAGAAATTCATTATATATCAAAAAAGTATTTGAAGTATTTTTATACGTTGAATTGGATTGATTTGAAGAACGAAACTAGAGTGATTTATTCTAAGTCGGATCGAGTGCAATGTCTATCCATCTTTTTAATATATGATGGACTTTATAAATAACAATAACTTTTTTGCTTCTATAATATACTTCAAAAATCACATTCTTTTTTTACTTCTTGATCTAAGTTTGTTACTAAAAATATAAAATCTAAAACAGAATTAAATTAAATTAGGTTTGAATGCAAATGTATATACCTGTATATAAATGTGATATTAATTGAAAACCATTTGAGAAGTCAAAAAGTAAGGCTTGCCCAGGAATCCGAGAGCAGAGATCTTTTGACTGATGATGGGTGTTGGTCTCTTTCTATCTTTGACTCACTCAGTATGAATCAACCTTGCGCACAATGCCTGGTGCAGTAGTCGATCAATCTTGCCCGAGGTTGGCGTCACCACTGATCTCGATTTGTATTCATCATCATCAGTTTTAAGTAATAATAATTTTTCCCTCTCCTCCGGGCTTGCCATTCTTTCCTTCTGGCAAAAACTCGGGTGGTGCACTTGAGAGGCTCGTGGGCTGCAAAGTGATGTGAGGTGAATATTAATTATTGATCGCGCGAGCACCATTCTTAACTCTCACTCTGGTTCTTTTTACGTTCACAAAGTAAAGAACCGGCTCTCTCCCTCTCTCTTTCTTAGTGGCTCTCCTGAAGCGATTGATTCCAAGCGATCGAGTGCAATCGATCATTGGTCGCACGCGGACGACTAGAGCCTCACACGGCAGTAATGGCACTTAACCAACAATTATCGGTGCGCGCAAGCGAACCAGCCATTCTCTCGTCATTCTTCCTCTTATTTACTCAACCCTCGGTCCTTGCCAACAACAATGGACCACCGAGCAGAGATAGATAGATAGATTGAGAGGGGACAAGACAGTGCAAACGATGAGCACAACCTTTCTCCTAACAGTGCCACTTTTCTCTCTCTCTCTCTCTCTCTCTCTCTCTCTCTTTCTCACTATAACCAATGTACTACTCTTTAAGTGGAATAAATTCACAAAGTCCAGACATAATAATAGATATGAGAAAAAGAAGATTGGTAGATAATCATGTCATTATAGCTTTCAAAATTAAAATGGGTTTTATTTGACTGAAATAATTTTAGGCGTGTAGTTTAGAACTAGTTATGTAATTTTAAAAAATGCAATTAGAATCTAATGAATGATTTTTTTAGTTATGTAGTGGTGGGACCGCTCTTTGTGAACGAATCCGTGAGGTCACGTCATTGTTACTGTTCTATGTCTATGTTCGATAGGTTGTGGTATATAAGACCATGACTGTTCTCCAATAAACCTCTGCTCGTGCGGGTAATTACATAACAATTATAAATTTTGTAATTATGTAATAAAGCAAACATAACAAAATTAAACATCATAAAGCTTTAGATTATAAACAAATTTCAACTAAAAATTAATAAACAAAGTAAATTTATGATACAATAGGATACGTTTTAGTTTTGAAAACCATACGTGAATGCTTATTGCACATCTTTCTTAGGAGAATCGAACATCTTACATTTTTTATATAATTAAACACTCAACATTTCAAACATTTTTTGCTATAAAAATAATTTTCTATTAACTTTTGCTTGATCTGGTTTTATTTCAATATTTTATTGCTGAATGTTTAGCGATCATTTTTTAATTGGAAAATCGAATTGAAAACTTTTTACTTTAAAAATGGAATAAAATTATTTTCCATTTACCATGCTGTATAGATCAATTATAGATTCGACAAGAATGAAAATGGAAGTACACCAAAAAAACTGTTTTTTACAAACTTTAAAATAAGTTAATTCACTCATGGCAGTTTTTTTGTGTGTATCCCAAGAGAAGTTGAAAATGTCAGCCGATTACATCGCTGCTACACTCTAAAAGTTGTTTATCTTGATTTTACACTCTTTCAACGCAAGAAAGAGGATGAAAGACACCCAAATCCTTGTGTCACTTGACTTGTGTTTCATGTCTCTCTTCGTCTATTTATTTCGTTTTCTCACCCCACCCCACTCTTCTCTTTCTCTTTCTTTCTTTTTCTTGTTTTTTGTGTTCGTATGGTGCCAGATTAATCGATACAATTTATATTGATTACACTACCACGTCGTCGCGATTTTTCCTCTTCTCTTCTCTATCGAGATATCCTATCACAAATATATCAAGAGTGAGCATATAGACAACAAACACACGCTAAGAGATAATGTTTTTTAATTGTCGTGCTTGATCCAGAGAGAGAGAGAGAGAGAGAGAGAGAGAGAGAGAGAGAGAGAGAATGAGCAGATTGATTGATGAATCAAGCAGAGAATGATTCGTTTCCATCTACGTCTCGGGACCATTTTCGTTCATTTCATTTATTGCTTTGTTTCTTTTCTCCCTTGATTCTAATAAGTATTTATATATTATTACAAAAATAAATTTGAAAAAGCTCACGGGAAAAGGCTATTTATAACTTTTAAGATTTATTGGTTAAAATCTACTATTTTTTATTTTTTCTGTTCAACTGTTCAAGTGGTTTTCTTTTTTTAGAAGTTATTTTTGTTATTAAAAATTTTGAAATAAAAATTCCAGTTTATGAAAAATCCCATTTTAAAGTAGTGGTACTTGAAAGTTTCAAGTTGGAACACACTTAAAATACCTTTCAATAAATAAAAGTAAAAGTTATTTTTGGTTGATTTAAAAATCCAATTTTTGGTTTGGTAGTAATGTTGGTGATGTGTTCTCTCAACCAGTCACACTTGTTAATTCACTCAATTTTGTAGTGTCCTTCATGTCTATCTGTAGAGCCGATCAGACAGCGAAACTGCATTTGGCTTCAGATTGAACACACCCAACCACGTTAGTGTGTTACAAGCATTTGGCCCGAAGTTGATTGTACCACAGAATCGGCCGAGGAGGGAGAAAGGGGGAGAGAGAGAGAGGGAGCAAGGAGGGAGAGAGGAATAGAGTGTTGAGGAGAACATGAGATGTGAATGGCATGTGAGTATGTTTACACATTTCGATTCTATTACACACACTCAGAGAGAAAGAGAGAGAGAGAGAGAGAAAACAGTGAGTGAAAAGCTAAAGTGAATGAGAGTTTTTGCTCGAAGTAATGCTTTAGTCTTGCCTAACATCGTTAAGGTTCTCCTGGATCGAAGAGCAAAATCCGAGCTCAATCCGTCCGATCGACACTACTAATCAATGAGAGTGAGAGAAATGATACTGGGCAGGAAGAACTGACAAAGTGAGAGATCGAGTTGATGGCACCACCAAAACTTACACATTGCAAACTTTTTTCCTTCGAAACTCGAATTTATACGATGATGATGATGATGAAAAGAAAAGAAATCATTTTTTTGCAAAGACCCCTTTCTCTCTCTTTCCTTCTTTCTTTTTGTTTGGGCCTAAATGGAGCAGCGCTCCTAATGATGATCAGAGCTGGTGTTGAGTACTGTTGCTCTGGCCGGCACCTAATGGATTCCCGATCCCACCGGCAACACTATCATCATCATCATCATCATCGTCGGCGTCGTCACAACCATCACATGAGAAGGCTTCCTCCTCGTGTAATCACTTTTCAATTGATTCTTATAGCTTTTCTTCTCTGTGTTCTATAAAAACATTGATTTATCAAGATGGAAAAATTTTGCTTTTGCTGATTTATTTGCACTAATAAAACAAATTCAATCTTCAACACTTTTGTGCTGACAGTAATGAGTCAAATCAACAACGATTTTAACTGCTATGTCTGGCTAATCCGTTCAAGCAACTGGTTAAGAAGGCACTTTTTTTCTACAGCAAAATCTTAAAGATGTTAATGCATTTGTTAGTGGGGATTACTCACAAAAGATTAAACAAAGGGATAAAGTTCGACAATTTTTTACTCTCATTAGCACCATTACAGCTTCTTAACTCACAATCGTTTTGTTTAAGAAGTTTTAATAGTATGGTTCCCATTTAGCTTGACACTTAAAGATTTTTGGATTTATATTTAAAAAACATAAGAACTTTTCTTGATTTATAAAAAATAATCAAAAAACAGCGTCAAATAGAAGGGAAATAAAATACATATGTTTGGGTGGGTTACTATTTACCCAAAGACGACTCAGGGTTAAGAGAAAGCAACTAACACTAAATGACTCTTTCATTCTGAAAAAAATAAACTAGTAATTCATGTGTTTTATTTGATCTAAAACCAGCTTTTTCCGAGAGAGAGAGAGAGAGAGAGAGAGAGAGAGAGAGAGAGAGAGAGAGTATGCTAGGGAGAGATCACGGCTGTAAAGTTTGGAAAATTGTAAGTTGTCAAATTATCCTTGAGGCAAGGAATAAAAAAATCTGCTTTTATCTTTATCTCAATTTGTTTATATTGAAATACACACAAAAATCTTGCTAAATTTGAGAATAAGGATTTAAAGCTCATTGTTAATCAGGATAAAAAACTATATTTTTAATCACACTGATACGTCTGCCATGATATAAATTCCAACAGGGCACAGGGGAAGGAACTGAGTTAAGAATTGTACTATAATGACTGCCAAGAAGAGATGACTTTCACTTTGTCCTTGTTTTAAGTTTAGATTTCTCTCTTCCAGTGTGTTGCTCAGCCGAGTGCTAATTGGCTTCCCAGACGACACCAATTGTTCTCGAGACTTTTTTTAAAAGCCTACTTTCTCTTGCTTCTTCCGCTGAAGACCACGTAGGATTAATAATAACTTTACTATCTATTCTCTGTTATGCGTACTCGATGTCATTCTTATACTCGTGGTTGTCTTCGTCGTCCGTTCTAATGACTGACAGACATGGATCGATGGATTGTGCACAATTCGGTGCCGGGTGCTATGCATGAGCGAGCAAAGTGTGCTCTCTCTCTCATTTTCATTTTCTCTCAAAAATACAACTCTTGAGGAGTGAGAGAGAGAAAGAGAGAAGACAAGATAGATCGCATCCCGATCGGCGCAAATCAATCACCAATGATGGCACCCACCATCGTCAAACGACTAAACAGAGAGAATACGAGTTCAAAAGTTTTAAATAATATTTGAAATACTTTATGTGAGAAAGAGAAACAGTGTATGTCACCCAACAAGAGAGATTTTTGGTGTGCCGAGAACAAAGAACAGTCAGAATCAGAGCATAGTCTTTTGTTTTATTTGAAAGCTTGATTTGTGTCACTCAAAAGTATGAATGCATTTTATTATCAGAGTTAAACTCATTCCGAGTACATTTGGATTTGAAAGTAGTAGTCTGGACTCTGGAGAATAAGCATAAAACTTGTTTAAAACTGCTATCTTTTACTATTGTGTTGTTGTTGTTGCAGTTTGAGTTCTAATTTTCACATTGCAAAGCAACAAGATTGACAATTTTGTTTTGTTTTCAATCTACAGGCGCTTACTTTTTAAAAGTTGTAAATTTGCTTGCATCTAATCTTGTTGTATGCATGCTTTCGAATGATTGATAGAATTCTCTCAAAAATGTCATTGAACCGTTTGAATAGTTGTAAGTGGAGTTTCACGCCAAACTCGCTAATCTCACTAGAATCTGTCAGTGAAGTGCAGAGAGGAGGGTGGAGTCAACTAGTGCATCTATTCTCACCTTGGTATTGTTTCATTACAGGAAAAATTACGTACATCGCATCGCCACAACGTTAAAAAACAACAATGCTACCACTACTATGTGTGCTATCGCCATGAGTGACAGAATCAATTAATTCATCTCCACCACTTTCAACCTCATCATCATCTTCATTAGACCACTTGCCGGTATGTCCCACTTTAGTTGGTGAGCTTTAATGTGAACACATTCGTCATACGTCATTCATGTTGTCAATGATGATCATCACGGTGACAGTCATATGATAATTGAAAGCAAACTATTTATTACAATACAAATATTTTCTAAAAACAATGACTATGTTCATTTAAATTGCTTAATTACTGGTTGGTTTTCTACTTACAAATTGTATTGTATTGTATTTTATTTTGTATTTTCATAGCAAAACTTGATAAATATATTTTTTACCAACACACAGATCGGCGTCCAAATATATTTGAAATAATTATGCCTTTTTCAAAACATTTGAAAAATGGAGTTTTAAATACATTTGATTTTTCTAATAAAATTATTTAAAAATATGTTCAATTTCTAAGTACATTTGAAAAACTTTTTAAAATGATTTGAAAATTTTATTGTTTGGTTAATTTATTTTAAAAGCATAATTATTTCAAATATATTTAGACGCTGATCTGTGAGTAAACCAATATTTGCACATTATTATTATTAGCAAAATTAAGCTCAAAAATCCATCAAAAAGGGTGAGCGAGTAAATAAGCAAAAAATGATCGATTTGTTTGTTTATATGATTGTAATGAGTAAATAAATGGGATAAACTCGATTAGTGTGCGGCCACAAATTGGTTAGATAGAATCTTCTTATATTTTTATCATTTTTTTCGGTTTGGTTTAATTTCCTATTTTTTGTTATATATTTTGTTTTTATTAAGAAACAGATCAATTTGGAATGAAGTGAAGAGAATCCGTTCAAATTTTGCTTGTCAAATATGAGAGATGAGAGTGACCCTGCAAAGCTAGCTGTGGTGCACTGCATTTTGGGTCCGATTTTGCAACCAAAGTTCAACTAATCACATTGTTAGTCTCAATTCATGCAATTTTTAATTAAGCGGTTTTATTATCAATTTTAATTTATTATTTCTTCATAAAATTCATATCAATTTTTCACTATTACTCTTTTATTTCAAACGCAACTTTTAAATAATCGTATTTTATTTCAGTCGCTCTCTCCAAAAAACCATAAATATCACCCAAGCATAAATCACAAACCTACTCACTTACTGTATTTTATGCTTATGATATATAAATATCTAACTGCAGTGTGGGAACACGTTTGTGAGATGAGATTTTTTTTCTTAAGATGCTAGATCGTTAGAAGAGTAGAATCATCATTTGAGATTGAGAGAAATTGGAAAGCCAAAGCTGCTATCGATTGTTGCGATTGATTCTTCATTTGTCTTTCTTTTTCTCTCCCGCGTTCTACCCATTCGAATTTCAGCTTCTCTCTCTCTCTTTCTCGTCCTTGCTACGTTGCAATCAATCAAAAAGGCAAGTACAATCGCGGGTTTCAACTTCACAAATTTCGAACCAAAACTTAAATCAAAACGAACTCTATTGGTGCTACCGAGATGAGATTGAGTTAAGTTCAACAAATCGAACCGAATGGAATGGAATGAAAGATTGCAATTGCATTATGATATCATCGAGGAAAGTGAAAGAGAAAAAGAAAAAAGAAAGAAAACAAATGGCAGTGAAACGAAAAACAAAGGGAAATATTCAATAACTGATTCTTTTTCCTGCAACCACTCAATATCGCGCTATTTGAGGCGACAGATGCAGCTCAAACTTTAGCCTGTTTGAGTGTGCTTCGATTACGCTTAATTTACTTCATTGCAAAAAGCAATTGAGAAAGAGAGAAATTTTAGCAAATACTTGAGTAAAACTCTAGACCTAGATCATAAAATATGAACAAGACTCTAAAGAACGAACAATAAAAATGCAGTTGTAAGTTAAATGTCACGAAAATGTCATTTCACAGCTACATTCCTCTGCTTAAAAGCTTGTACAATTTTAATTGCAATCTTGAATTAGAAAGAAGAATCTTGAAAGTTGGTTCAATCTTATTGCAAATTCATAGCCCCCACACACTACATGTACTGGGATAAATGTGCTTTATTCAAAATGAAGCAAAAAATACTGCTTTAAATACAAATTCAATTAATTCTCATTCTCATTTCTGCTGGCTGAATAACACATTTTTAAAGGTTTCTCTAGAGGTTTCCTCTTTTGAATTACCATCTTTACGTTGAATAGAATAGAGAGATAGAAAGGAAATCGAATGAAATACTGAGAGAATGGTTAAAATGAATAGATTCCCATTGGCTTTTGTGGTTCGTCTGGCAGTGCTAGATTGGCCTCAGGCTATCTTCTAGCCTTTTGGGCCGAGTATGTGTCCTTCCCTAACCGAATATTTTTGTCCTTACTAAAACGTTCTTTTTATTGAGAGGTTCACCAAAAACATGCTTTTAGTAAAAAAAAGATTGCGTTATGTTGCGTTCAATTTGATAGAGTAGAAAAAATGTTTTTTTTTCATTTCTACAAGGAACATGGTTTAGAAATTGAGCTTTGTTCTATTGGCACAACAACTTAATTTTTATATTAAAAAGTGTTTTAAGTGTAAGCTAAAAACGTATTTTGAATTTAAAATTTTGTATATTATATAGACAAATTGTGTTTGTTTCTTTTAGTTTAAATTTAGTTACTTGGTTATCTGCGGATTGATCTGAGCGGATTGATTGATCTGACTGAAGAAGCTGTATTTACTTGCAAGTTATCATTTTTTAAAACTAAAAAGCTTGTGGCAAGAAATACTCTAATAATTAAAAGTAGGAAATTTAATTGTTGTGATTGACTTTTTTCATTTTTGAAAATCTAATAAAGTTAGATAAATATTAATTTAGATTCAATTCACATAAAGTAAATTGGAAATGATCGAAATATATACTATCAAGAAAATAAAAACCTCAGCATAAAACAACTCACGTTCAATCTGATACTAGATTTTATATTATTTGAGTTTTGTAAACAAATGAAGAGACAGAGAGAGAGAGAGAGAGAGAGAGAGAGAGAGAGAGATGTTATTGTAAGCAAGCATAAATCTGAATATGGCGTGGAGGCAGAAACAGAAAACACTAGTAGCCTGCAGAAGTACGAGTGTTTAGCATCAAAGTGACTAAAACGGCAGTTTTTGAAGAGTGTGCACACGGTAACCAATTGAGGTTTGAAAGTGGAAAAAGCAAATGCGCAGTAGTGGCGGCAGTTAATTTTGATTTATCATTCCCCGGCGGTTCACCTCTGTCGGGTGGGTTGCTCACTCTCGCTCTACTCCTACAAACGCTCTATCACACTTGCAATTGTGCTGATTTGAGCTTTCCTGTGAGCTGCTCAGCCGATTTACCGAGTGTGTGTGTGTGTGTGTGTGTGTGAATGAGCAAGGCAGAGTGGGTTATATGGCTGGCACACCGCACCACTCGCCACCACCAAAGAAGACTGCTCAAATTCAATCAACTTCACTGGATTGTGTCGTCTATCAAGACTTAAAGATTTAAAAGAACACAACAAAAAGTAGTGAAAGTTTAGTTTGAAGCACAACTGTGAGCCACCAGACATATATTTTAGTGTCATTATCTAACTAATAAAGATGTTATTTTACTTTTTGTTTTGATGTTTTCATATGTTATTTTTTTGTTCAAACATTACTTGAAAAGTTCACTCGTAAAGAGCTTTCTCCGGAAGTTAACGACATTCTAAGTTATTGATGAAGATTGACCAATGAAAATAAAACAAAGCGGATGTTTACTTTAAATAACGTGCACATTAATTCACTTTGTCAAATATTGATAGTCAGTCTCTAGCAGTGAGAGATACAAATGGGCAGTAATTTAAGTGCGCCTCTCTAAAGTACAACTTTTCATCTGGGTTAACAACAACAAGGGTGGCAAAAAACAAAAGAGTACACACTTTGGTTCATTCATTCCCTTTTCTTACGCTCACTACAATAGTGAATTGAAGCCGAGACACAGTGAGTTCGTTTCACCGGTAACTGTTATGTCCGGTTTTTATGGTAGCCATTGCCAGTGCCCTTTTGCCTTGGCCACCACCACTATAGCCCCAAATTGAAATATTTGACATTTTCTCTTTTGCCTTGCCTTTCCTTGGCACGCCTTGTCTGATTGTCTTGTAAGTTTTATTGTTACAACACAACGACTTTGGCGCGCTCTGGCACTTTGTCCTCCCTTTGTCGCCATGTCGTCGTCGGACATTACAACTCGGGCACCACACTTCCCACTGCCACACACACTGCCAAGGTCCCATGAATTCAATTTTATTTCTCTCTCTCTCTCTCTCTCTCTCTCTTCTGATTATGATGTTCTGCAACCACTACTACAGTAGACGTGAGGAAGCTGTCAGTTTGAATTAAAAACTCGAAAACATGCACACCATATTTTGTTCTTTTTCCTAAAGTATGTGTAATTTAAAAAACAAGATCTACCCAAACTCGGCTTAATCTAATTTTCAGCTGTATGCACAGCAGAAGCTGATTTAGTGAGACTCAGACAAAGTGATTGCTAGACCGTTGATGTCTGCTAAGTATCTTTCAAGGCTCGCTTGGTTCACTGAACTCGATCATCACGCAGTGGCTAGTTGACCAGAATCTAGTTCAATTATACTGTTACAGTTCTGAATTTGAAAATAATATTCACATTGCCGATTTTTTGAGAATAAAAATGCCAACTTTAGCAAAGCAATTTCGATGCTAACGACAATCAATCAATAGTGCAAAAAAGTTGTCACAAATGACTTTTTTCTTTCCCATTATCGTTTTCATTATTTTGATCTCCTTTCGAAGAGAGAATGGTCTTTATTTTTTGGCTCATTCCAAAGGGTTTTAGGGTGTTTGTTTTTACTTTTCCCTTTTCTCGCCACCCTTGAAACTTTTCTCTCTAACTTGTGCATAACATAATAAATGGATAGAAATAGAAAGAGAGGCGATGAGGAGAGATGAGGCTTAACCTAAAACTAGAGAATGTGATTCGAGTGGGTTTTCGAAATTCTGATCACGATCTGTCAATAGAATGAGAGAGGGAGAGAGAGAGAGAGAGATTTGAAGAAAGAGAGTTAAGTTCGCTGACTTGGGATGAAAAGAGGTCACTAGTAGTTAGTGTCAATTTACTTGGGTAACAATCTAACCCAAAATCTACTTTAAACACACAAACATAAACAGTAATTCAAAATTGAAATTTATGATGATGATTTATACTCTAAGAGACTTTAATTTACACTTATGAAAAAATACACTACACATTTATACGTTTTTTAAAAATAAGGTTAAAAATAAAATTGGGATTCAATAAAAGAGGAAACCAGTGGAAATTTTAATCCGTAGAGTTATTGGGTGAAATGGAAAAGTTCTCTTGTGTGTCTGTGGGTCACACCAGCTGGAAAGGTGAGAACTTACTCGATTTACAGAGAAACTATTTTAAAATGTAAAGTGCCATAGTGGTAACAGCTGGACAGACAGTCAAAGTCCATCGAATGGGCAAAAGTGAGAATCATACCAATCAGAACTAATGAAAGGGTCAATTTTTCTCTCTAAAGTTTAACATTATATTAATTCTGTTTTAACAAAAATTTCAAAACTATTTACTACGACTTTAAATTAAAATTTTCTACTTTTTAATGTTCATGTTATATTTTACAAAATTTGACCAAAGTTATTGCTGCATCAGCTAATGACGCAATCAAGTGCATCAACTAAATTAAAAAATTTTATGTAAAAAAATATATTTAGGTTTTTTCCTTAATTAATTTTTGAGGTTTGTGAGAAGTTTGTCAAAGCAAGTCAATCTAGTTAGTAGAATAATTAAATGGATTTTCTCTTAACTAATTCCAAAGTAATTGTTTTTATTGTTGCACAACATGAAAGAGAGAGAGAGAGAGAACTTAAAAGACTTAAGGGGTTGCTGAGGGAATAAGGCTTTGAATAGCAGATAAGGACCACTGTAAAGAGGTGGAATTGAGTAAGACCCGGTGAATAGACCATCTAGGAATCAATAGTGAGCGATGTATCACGAAGCAAAGGCAATGTACAGAAGTGCGGCGTGGTATTAGTAAAGCACTGCTTCACTTTCAGAATGGAAATGGGAGAAGGGAATTAAAATGTCACACACTTGAGCCAAGCTTTAGCTTTCTACTAATGAATTGTGTGCGTGTGTGGGTGAAACCGACTCTATCTGCACTAATTACATCATGATAACAAGGCAACTGATTATTTTAAATTGGACATAGTCTTGTTTAACTACCAAGTGTAAGTTGGTAAATTTTCCTCTTAATTCTTGCAAGATTTTACATATTTTGAGGGGGTCAGCATTGCTCAAAAAACAATTTAATTCCTTGGCCAAAATAGAAGTTGGTTTCCACAATTAATACAAGAAATATGAAGAAAGTTGCCCTTGTTCTCGGTAGGTGGTGGTGAACCCTCGCAAATCGATACAGACTTTGTGATGGTGTAGGCAATGATGGAAAACTTGAAACAGTCCAGACGTTTAGTACACAACTTCAACATGACAACAGCAGCGTCATCGTCAGCATCATCATCAAAAGAAAAGCAAAGATGCGATAGCGGAAAGAGAGAAGAAAGAAAATTAGCAAGAAAAATCGCTGTTTGGTGTCACCGACAGACCGACGGCAAGAAAGAAAGAGAGAGAGAGAGAGAGAGTGAGTGAGTGAGAAAGAAAAGTGAAAGATCAGTGCGACCACCCCTGAGCTGTGTAACCGTAGCAAATCCTCCTACTTTGGGCAAGATGTATTGAGAGAAAGATGGTGTGGTCTGTGCCAGACAAATCGGGTCGCGCGATACAAATCAAACCTAACCGTGAGAGAGAAGGGACAAGATGAGACCCAACCAACAACAAATTAAGAGCATCATGAAAGTCAAGCAGGCCAAATTTAAAAGCAAAACAAACAGCTTAGCTTTTAAAACTAGAATTGGAAAGATACAAATAAATTTTTGTTGATTCTGATTGTTACATAGCATTATTCTAAGAAATATAGATATATCATTGTTTGTGTGTACACTTTGTGTGTCTATGGACATAGGTAAGAGGTAAAAAATTGTTTCCTTGATCAGAAATGTTCGTTATTTTTGTTTTCTATCTCTACAATTTTTCTTTCTCACATTCGCTTTCTCGTTTGCTTGCCATCTATTCCCATTATTAGATCTGGAGCCAGGCAAGACTAAGACTTCAGGGGAGTGTGTCTGGAAGTAAGAGAGAGAGAGAGAGAGAGAGAGAGAGACGGTTGCCTAATCCTTGGAATCAAATTATCGAGACACCCAGAGCGATGGTAGAAAGAGAGAGAGAGAGAGAGAGAGAGAGAGAGAGAGAGAGTGAAGGCACATGGCTGAGCCAAACGGTAGCGGCAAAGTCAATTTGAAGCAAGGCCGCGAGCAAGCGCTTGTCTTTGCCATGGGAGAGACTTAATCTCTTTGGAGGTTTTTCGTTTTGCGAGGCAGCCGGGAGAAGGAAATCTGACAAAACCGACAGATAGGGTAGGGGGAAGGCTCTTGCACTTTGCGTGCAGCTAGTCCAACCACTGCCGCCACCGCAATATCAACCGATCGACCACCCAAAAGCGCCAATCCCAAATTAATACTTAGCAAGACTGAGCATCTAGCAAGATGACGACGACACTGCACCCAAATATCAATAGGACAGTGGCCAAAGCTAACCAGAAACGTGTGGCAGATTGGGCTCTATGTGAGCATAATTAAATCGATCCTCGAAGGAAAAGAATGAGGGTTCTGGAGAAAGGAAAAGGGAAAAAGAGAAGAAAATAGAACAAAAGCCTAGTTGAATTTGGTATCCAGAAGGGAAAGAAGGAAGACTTAGGATTTATGAGCTTGACTGACACCTTGGAGCCCTCTGGTTCTAATAATGAATCTACTATAGTGAAAGTGGTGACCAATGAGAGATAAGCCAAATGAGACAGACTGATGAGAAGTGATGCCGCGAAAATTGACGTCGGAATTAATCACACGATAAGACGAGAATACAACTAACTTAATCCTAAACCGAATTATTGTGCTATAGTGCTATGATTTCTTTCAATTTGTTTGTGATTATCATTATTGCTATTATTATTTATTTACTTGATTAAACTAAAAAAATATAAAAGTAGTAAATGATAAAATATTCACGATAAAACAAAGTTAGTTCTTTTGAAAATATGAAGACAAGACAAACAATATATGTATGTGTGATAATGTTTGAGTGAGATTATAAGATTTAATTAGAAACAAAAAATAGTGGTGAAGAGTGCGAAAGGGATCAGAAAAGTCTGACAAGTAGACGTAAAGACAACAGAGAAAGAAGTACGAAAGTAATCCCAGGACACTACTAGGATGTAGCAGAAAACAGCAAAAAGCTGTGGGATTAGTCCCCTATTCGAGCAAGTCTTAATTTTTATAAAATCACTTGAAACACAACACCTTAATTGAGTGGCAGCGAAGTTGTAAGAATGAAAACCTGGAAATCTAAAAGATTTACTTCAATTTTCGAATCTGAATTTATGTTGTTCTCATGTTTTTCTAAATTCAATGGTTCTTTCTGAAATTTTAAGCACTAATGTATTTTAAGGTGCACTCTACCTAACTGTATATTTAAAAAAATATTAATAATTTACAAGAGCCAGAATGTGACGATAATAATGACCACAAGGGAGACATAGTGGCAAAATACTAGTGGGAGTTGGATGCGAAAAGATGCCATAACGTGATCAATCTATATTCCGATTGTGAGTGGGTGGTTTTTGTTTACCTCATGAACACTATGCATGTCATTCATCATTAGGTAAAGAGAAAGAAAGAGAGATAGAGAGAGAATAGAGGTATAAATGAATAAAACCTCTTCTTCTATGAAGAAGTAAAGAATCAGATGTTTACTGTTAGATTAGTAGACTGATAGTAAGTGTGTGGGTGTTGGAGGGATGATTAATTGTTTTAGCAAACGTGGCTAATTGTTTTGCAAAAGTCATGTAATACTGACAATTGAGATGCTCAATCAAATTCAGTATGAATTAGGTTAAAACAATTTTGGATTTTTTATCTTCTGATAGAGAGATTTTCTTTTTGGCTCAAACTCAACATGATATTAGAAACTGTTTGGGGATGTTTGAGAACTGTTGAACTCCGGGAAGTTTTCCGACTGATTCTCAAAGAAATTTTTTAAAGATTGCATAGAAACATGCTTTATTTAAAAAGACTTTCCAGGGTACCAGATTTTGTTTCAAACTTTATTTAAATTTTATGACAATGCTTTCTAATACAATGTTGAGTACCACAAGTTAGAGCCATTGCAAGATTTGAACAAAAGGTCAAAAGCCAGTCAAAAACAGTCCTCATTACCACATGATTTGAAGTAAGCTTGACAAAATATGACAGCTTAAGGATGGTTGTTTGATGTTGCATAAGTGGTGGTTGAACGTTGGGCTTGTTCTACGCTGTGAATACCACATTGTAGAGATTGACTTCGATGTCAATCATCTTGCTTTGGCATTCACGTAGACCTTGAACAATTGGGTGGTGGTAGAGGGTGTTTGAGTTCAAATGTTTGCCAATGTTTAAATATGTGTGATCGAAAGAGCTGTCCAAATATGTCACCTTTCACGATGAACCGTGTGCAATAATTGTAGTTGGAACAATGACATTGCTTGGTGTGTATGATTTTTAATCAATTATACTTTTAATTAATTAATTAACTAATATGATTGGATTTTGTTAAACAAATCAACAGAAATTGCCAATGTATGGGATTTTTTTGGTTTTCTACAGGGGTGCGCTTGAGTCCAAACAAGTCTATTTGTTATTTTGGTCATTGTTGTGGACTCGAGTGCATTCATCTTTGGAGTATTTTGAAGTAAAAATTGTGGTGCAATTTTTAACCTTTTGTGGATTTTTTTTGAAAAAACGTCATTTTTAGGTTTGAATAGCAGTGTTAGCGAGAAAATAAGGTTGCCACCAAGTGTGGTTTGAACTTGGTGATTGTTTTCCAAAGACTATGTTGGGAAATGTTGGGAAGATACGCAAATCGCCATTAGAGACAAACCAAACAATGGTGTCGAATATCTGGATATTATTACCGACAAACAGTTACAAATTATCACTGGGAAAATGCCAAGAGGCAAGGCTGGAAAGAGAGAGAAAGCGGTTCGCAAAATTAAGTGAAGCGACGAATAAAATAGGATGGCGACGACTTGCTGTTTGTTTAGATGATGACATAGTGCCGAGAAAGAGAAACAAAGATTAGTTCAAACACGTCCGGGGAGCGAGAGAGAGAGAGAGAGAGAGAGAGAGGCTACGCAAAAAAGATTAGTTCTCATCAATAGGGGAAAAGATGGAAGAAGGCGTTCGAAATCGAGCAACCATTGGTGGCTCGAATAGAACGCATCGATGATTCACGCGCCAAATCAACACAAACTAAATGTCACAACAAATGTCGATGTGTCGCCGAATAGAGGAATGAGAATGGAAGAAAGAGAGAGAGAGAGAGAGAGAGAGAGAGATTCTCCTCTGATTTCTCTTGTCATACAGTCTGCACACCACATTGGCAATAGTGGTGAAATAGAGTGGAAATTGGTAGAACCACCCGGGAGGCGGACAAAATGTAACCGTATTACGAGTAGAAGCAAAAATCATCATAATCGTCAAATAGACTAATAAAAAGCATAACCCAGAAGCTCACCAGAGAGACAGGCCTGATTTGTGTTAAACACATACCTAGTGATGGATTCTATTTTTTAAAATTTCACTTCTTTAGAGTTTGCCTCAAAGGTTATTTCAAAATTTAATCAAAATATAATCAACAGAATTGATAAATTTTCCAATAATATTACACTTTCCTGTTTATTCATCATATATATTAGGAAATTTTTGAATGCACAGAATAAGAGTGATTATATTGACACACTGAATTGGAATTTTACAGTAGAATTTTTCTAGACTTCGTGTCAATATGCGTTTTTAAATCTTTAATGTAAACTTTAATCATTGTTTTTTTTGTAAAACAAGCAAGATAAAACGATAACATTCAAAAATGTATAGAAATTAATTGTATATTAAAGGAAAACAAGCAGAAGTTTTCACTCGAATAAAAACGAAGCGTTTTTTATAAGGTTTTTTCTACTTTGCTCATGGAAACTTTGGGCAAGTAATCTATAAAAATCAGAGCCTTTTTTACTGTACATTTAAAGGCAAACTGAATGGGTGCGTTCCGTGAATTGTTTGGAGCAATCAAATTGATTAGTGCGTGAAATTTAATTACCAAACTAGAGTAAGAGTTACGAGTGCACACTGTGCAAGTAGAAGTTCCAGTGAACACACATTCCACCTCTACATTTGTGACCGAGATGAGTTCTCTCTCTCTCACTCTCACTTTTCCGATGGAAGCTAGTAATCTCTGAGATGCACAAGAAGCCTAATTAAGCATGTGCTAATTCCCAAAAAGAGCAATATGCGTGCGAAATGAAAGGGTTTTGAAGTTTAATTATAATTTGCCGAAAGAGATATGTGTAAATCGGGGAGAGAGAGCGAGTGAGAGAGAGAGAGAGAGAGAGAGAGAGTGAGAGAGAGAGAGAAATATAGAAGATTTTGTAAAGCACACCACGATGGCAGAGTGAAACCCAAGAGATGATGTAGTGCGATGTGAGATGAGAAAGTCTCCGAGAGTGAGAGAGAGAGAGAGAGAGAGAGAGAGAGAGAGAGAGAGGGTTGAAAGGGGTGTCTAAAGAAAGGTGGAGGGGGGAAGTTTTAATGAATTGATCTCATTAATCACTTTTGCACTATGATGATGATAATGGCACAGTGAGGAGGAGATAAAAAGAAAGAAAGAGATTAAAGAGGAGAGAATGAGAGAGAGAGAGAGAGAGAGAGAGATGCAAAGGAGAAAAGTGATCTAAAATTAAAATAACTTGGAAATTTCATAATAATAATAATAAAAAATAATTATATTTTGCATAATAATAATGGCGTTCCCTCAACAATGATTAAATACCGCGCTGTAGTTCAAAAAGAAAGAATATTCAGAGATCTAAATTCTTGAATGTTTGAATATTCATTGCTCAATAATATTGAAATTTTTTGCAGGTATTTGGATTGCGTGACAAAGTGAAAATTATCTAGTTAAATATGATTATTATTATCGATAAACAAAATAAAACATTGAAACAACATAATTTTGCAATAAAAACGATGAGTGTGCAAATTCCTCACAATCTTATTATATTCAAGCAAACTAAATTAAAAAACGAAATTTTGTAAGAAAACAAATCAAACTGCATGAAACGTAGTGTAAATATGTTGCAATGTTGTGTTGGATTTAGTGTCTCAAATAGGATTCAGCTGCAAAGCAAATGCACAAAAATCTGCTGGGAATTTGAAAGGAATTACCAAAAAAGGATGACAGGAATTATGTATGATTGCAAAACCCATTTAACCAGGTTCGACCGATTGGAGTGAGATTTAAATTTGAAAATCAAATCCCAAAACAAATATAACAATAAATATAGTGTGATGGGTAGCATTGCAAATGACCTTGCTTTGCTTTGCTGTAGCATTCGATCTACTCTCCTCTCGCGATGCTAATTGAAAAGCAGTCTCAACACGCAAATGCAACCACAAACTGTTAAGAAAGTCTTCCAAGTCATTAGCACTCGTAGTGGTGTGCCTTCTACAAAAAACATTTAGTGAGAGAGAGAGAGAGAGAGAAACCCAATGAAATTTGGTACGCTAAAGTATTAAAACCACAATCATCATCTGACTAGTAATAGTCTCTAGAAGTAATAATAATAGCCAAAAAACGCACACAAACATTAAAGACATGTAAGATTCATAGTTTTTTCCAATGGAAAAAGTAGCGGAATTGCATTTTGAAAAAGCATTAGCGGTGGAAAATGTCACATTAAGAATGGATAGAAAGAAATTGTGTCTAATTAAACGGATTCGATCGGTTGAGTGATGGGAGAAGCAGAGGAGCTAAGTTTGAGTTCAACTTGCACCAACTTGCTCTCCACCTTACTTGCTTAGTTTCGATGCCTTCTCGTTTGTTTGTTTGTCTCTTCTACTGAATATACAGACCTACTAACTCTTGATTACCCTCTTTGATTATTACAAACTATACTATTGCAAGAGAAAGAGAGAGAGAGAGAGAGAGAGAGAGAGAGGAGAAAATCACAAATCAATACCAAATAAAAGAAAAATAGACTTGAAATATATTACATTATCATCAACAGTATTACATCACCTAAAGTGAAATAAAATAACAAATCAAGACTTCGATTGCAAGGAAAGGAAGAAAAGTAAATAACGGAGAGAGAATGGAAAGGAGAGAAAAAGAGAGAGAGAGAGAGAAAAGAGGCATTTTGAAGAATCGACAAGAAAATATCGAATTCTCTGTAGTCTTTTAATCTAGTTTCAAGTTTCGGATTGATTCGAGAACGAATTCGAAAACGAAGATAATAATAATAATGGGCAAAAGAGAAAAGTGAGAAAATGGCTTTTAAATAACGCAAAAAATGATGCCAGTAAATGATGATGATGAAAAGTGTATTATTAAAGTGTTGTGCCACATTTTTTCCTGTGTATAGAAAAGTCCATTTTGAAGTTGAAGCAACAACACTAGCAATAGTCGCCAAAACAATGAATGATTTTCTAGATTTTAAAGAATGAAAGCTGAGAAAAGCATTAATCATCCTTTTTAACATTAATAAATATATACTGTTTTGTAGTGTTGAAGCGATAATGGGAAAATTTAAAACTATTATTGTGTAATATTGATCAAAACTAACCAGTAAAATTACTTTAATTAAAATTTTCCAAAGTTATTTTTATTAAAACTAACAGTTAAAGAAAAGTTATTTCATCTCAAACATTAAACATGCATAATGAAAAAATATAGTTTGTTCTTAAACTAAAGTCAGTGTGCGTTGTTTTCGAAACAGAATAACAAGCAAAAAAACAGTTCTAAACTCTACTCACCGAAGCATTCCCAAAGACTGAGGCAGGAATAATCTGTCAAAAGAAGCCGAATTAAAGATACTATACACGCTTCTTGCTTTCAATAGT
The DNA here is from genome assembly GCA_011762765.2 of Rhinocypha anisoptera. Lineage (NCBI taxonomy): Eukaryota > Metazoa > Arthropoda > Insecta > Odonata > Chlorocyphidae > Rhinocypha > Rhinocypha anisoptera. Next base: position 26,102 of record WURS02102497.1, on the reverse strand, counting down.
TTTACCTATAGTGGTACTTCAAGTTTTACTTGCTTCATATTACTCATTTCAATATTTATTCGATATATCGATAATGGCACTTTGATAACTGACATCAGTTAAAATAGAACTCCACTAACAGGAAGTTCGATTTTGGTAACATTCACCTTCACTCGTTTCAGGCTACAATCCTCCAAGAAGTCTTCTCTTGTTGATGTTAAATAATAGTTTAGAAATTAAAAACACAAAAATTATTATTATTCTATATTTAAAGCAAAAATGTATTAATTATGGTTGTAAAAATGAGAAAAATTATAAAATAAATTTATATTTGTTAATTATAAAGTGAAAAATGTTGAGGTGTGCCGAAATAGTGGGATAGATCTATATAAGAGCTTTGTGGGAGGAAATAGTTGTAGCTGTGTAGTGGTGGAGTGTTGCGTGTGTGCTCACAATTCCTCGGTGAGTGTTGTGTATGTGTGTGTGTGTGTGCAGTGTGTTGAGCAGCGCGCAGTTGCCTCACACTTGCATGTTTTGCTCCAAACCAACTACGTTTTGGAGCTTATCTTCGCCATAGTTGCTTATTTTCAAGGTACTTTATACCATGATGATTCATCATCTTCTTAAGCTTTAATCAAGATTTTGCACTCTCTTTAACTTTGTCAATACTTACACATCTTTTGCTTTGTTTTGGATTTTCAGGTTCGCAACTATACCCGTTCAACAACTTTACGGTCTCATCAAACACTTATTTCTTTCAGGTAAGTTTTGTATATTTTTAATATTATTTTTTCTTTTTTAAGATTTTCCCGGTGACTCGCTTTGGCAAGTTGGCTTCATTCCTAAATTGATATTTTTGCTGAGTTTATATTTTAAAAAATCAATAGTTATTTTAGCAATCTACTTTAGTAATGTTTTACCCTGACTCTTTTCAGATTTGAGAGTTTTATGGTATTTTCAGCATTTTTAAGTTTTAGTTAGATAATTTTGAAGATTGTCATCGTCATGACACAAAATTTAATGAGTAAATCTATCAATTGTGGGCCAATTAATTCTTAGTTTACGGATAATGCATTGTCCTTTATCATGATTGTCATTATCAAATTCCATTCATTTTTATGTCCTTTTGTGCACATTCCTTCGGTTAACCAACTTTTTTCTTTGATTCTCCCCTCATCTCTTTTCATCTTGTCTTGTTATATTGTTTTGTATCTTATAATCCACTCTAATCGCATTTTTCTTGTTATTTTCTGATTTTCCTTGTTGCTTGCCATTCTCAGCATTCACGCGCAATTTGCTCATTTTCTGCTCGGTTCCATCCTCAATTAACTCTGAGAACATAATGAGGACACGGAGAAGTGGCACTCTGTATTCACTTGATCTTGTCTTGTAACTAAATTGTCTCACCCTACCTGCACATATATCCTTTCTTGTCATTCTCCATTTATTTCACTGTTTTTCTCATTTGCTGAGAAAACTTAGACCTAGTCCAATTGTTCCACTCTTTATTCCCTTCCAGCGAAATTTCATTTTCATTTCCCTTTGCACTCTTTGGGTCTCCTCTCTTGCACCACTTTCATCTCAACACTTTCATACGCGTGTTTCTCTTTCTTTTCTAATTGAATTAACCAATCGCTTGCTTGACTTGACTTTTCTCTCCAACACGCACACCCAAATGGCAACTCATTGCACTTGTCACTTGGATTTTTCGTGAGCTTTCTCATTTATAATTAACTTTTTTCTCATTTGAGTTTTTTTTGCTAAAAGCAAAATGTTATTTCAGATGAGTATTTTTATCGTGGTTCTTGTGGGAATAACATTTGACATTGGATTGTTTTTAATACACAAGTTATTTTTTATTTATTTAAAATTTATGTATTTTTGATTTTTATACTTTTATTATTATTAGATCTCGCCGCTAAATCATGCGGATTTTAGTGTTAATCCGTCAATTATAATGCATAGATAGATGGCGATAGGGTACGATTTGGTAGCGAGATCTAATGTTTAATGATTTTATTTTGTTTCGCTACCCAATTGTTCTATTTACACTATCGCCATCTATGCATTATAATTGAAGACTAATGCTTCATCGCACGATTTATTGTCGAGACCAAATACCAAAAAATCGACTATAAACCAATTATTTTGTTTTTGCAAGTTTTGTGGATTTTTCTCTAGCCTAGTATAGGAATGTGTCTTTAGCACTATTTAGGCGGTCAATAACTTTCTTATTCTGTGGTATTGTATATGAGTTTCCAATTTCATTTCAATTTGCAGCTCACTAGTTCACCCACACTCTGCTTCTGTCATTGTCTTTCCTCTCTCTCTCTCTCCCTCTGGTTTGGTCTTCGGTTGGTTGCTGCTGCTGGCTTCCCTGCTATTGACTCGTTTCTTTGCTTCTGGTGATGAAAAGTAATTTAGAATGGTTCTTGTCGTTCTATTCTCTCCAATCCAGTCGATATCTTAATTATTTGTCTTTTCTTTTTTGCTGTGCTGCTTCTGCCCATCTGTTGGTTTCACTTGGCTTGCTGTTTCTTATGTACCCAACCTTATCACACGATGACCAGAGGTTATTTTTTTATTCGTTTTCATTAAGAGGAAAGTGGTTTTATTTCAAGGTTTTGGTTTCGCATTTTTGTCGGAATAGTTAGTGGATTCATGTTTATGGTCCGGTGAGATTTTATAATGAAAAAAAGATGAATTGCAATAAAATACTTATCTATCAATTGTGGGTTTCTTTTACTGTAGTTATAGAAAAAATAATTGTTTTTTATTATATTTGTTTATCGACTATTTTTTATGTAATTGATTTTTTTAAAAGTAAGACGTTTTCCTACTAAGAATCATTCTTTAAGATGACGATTTTATTATTTTTTTCATTTCATTATGTCACTCATCTGGCAATTAGGTTGCTTCCGATTGTCCCTAGTTGCTTCTCTCGGAAATGAATCACACTAGTGGCCACTAATTGTTTTCGAGAGAGATAGCGATGTTTAGTGGTGAAGAGGATAAAAGCAAGTTTTTTTAAATTGGAAACAAACGTTTCTTTGTGGGTTGTGATAGCTGTAGCAAAAGTTTTTGGTTTCGTTCAGTTAGTCAAACACAATGAGAAAAGAGATAAAAACAAACTTTTCTAAAGCGAAGAGATTATTATAGTTAATGATGACAATGAGTTTAAAAGACCTTGCCCCATGGTCATTGTTAGTGGCACAATTAAAGTGAAATTCGAATGAAACGAAATTAGGTTCAAAATGGCTCGTTCCGAAAGATTCGATTTCAATGTTAGTCTTTTGGAATGTCATTAGAGATGGTGATGGTGTCTTGGCATAAACTATATCTCTTCCTCTCTGCTCAATTTGCGAAGTGTTTTTGTTTCTCTGGTTGACTAATTGGGAAGTACTCTGCGCGCTTCACTAAGTGACATCGATGATGAAGCACGATGAGATTTTGAGGCATTGCCGACTAATGATCAGTGTTGTGCGCGCCATCGTCGAAGACTCGCCTTCTTAGTACGACCATTCCAATCAATTAGCTCTCTTTCTCTCTCCCTTTTCTCCTGACTTTCTTCTTCACAAATTGGCCATTCCAAGTGACACTATCTCTCTGCTGCTAGTCAGCCCATAATCTCAGCATCCACCGCTCGTAATGTCCACTCTGGCACTCAGTTCGGTGATCGGATCACTTCGCACAGCGCCATCTCCGATACTACCGTTATTTCTTCTAATTTATTTCACTTTAATCTTCTTTATGACCCATTCACAAGGCGCACCCTCGGTGGTGGATACTTTGTTTATGTGCACTCTATTGAAAGAAAAAAATATTTTTACTTTAAATTCTATACTTACTGATTTATAAGACTATCCCTATTATTATAGAATATATTTAGATTTTCAAAAATTTTATTAACCATGCTTTATTATTTTTTTAATTAAAATATAATTTTATAAGCTAAAGTTGATACGCGTGTTTAAGTAGAAAGTTTACTTTGACACGCCTATCTAGTGAACCTATGTGTAATCATTTGTTTTTCCTACAATAGATTATTAGAAAAACTAACTTCTTGATCTCTCTTCCGTTGATTATCTTGTTGGTGGTTGAATGTGTTAGAAGAATCATGGACTCTAGTAATGCCAGCTTTGGGTCAAATGACTCACTAGCCGAGTCGTTTTTGGCCGAGATTAACTCTCGACAAAACTTGATCAGATACCAAGTTCCTATTCCTTATGGTGATGAATTTGATCTCCAACCATCGGGAGGTATGAATTATAACGCCAACCAAGTATATCAACGTTACAACATCGCGGGTGGTAATTCTGGAAACATTTCGATTCAGCTCAATGCAAATCGTCGTAACAACCCTGGAAACAATCCGAACTCGAGTCAACGTAGTTCTAACAACAATGCGAATCGCCGTAACAACTCCGGAAACAATTCAAACTCGAGTCAGCGCAATGCGAATCGTCGTAACAACCCTGGAAACAATCCGAACTCGAGTCAACGTAGTTCTAACAGCAATGCGAATCGCCGTAACAACTTCGGAAATAATTCAAACTCGGGTCAGCGCAATGCTAACAACTATTCAAATCACAACGGCAATTCGAATCACAACTCTGGTGGCACTAGGAATTGCCCTGTTGCAGGTACTAATCGTATCGTATCGCAAATTTACGACAGACCCAACAATCGTCATCTTAGCATTAATCGTCAACAAAATCAGCAGAGATACAACCCGAACCAGTTGATAGAAAGAGTGCGTTTGGACGATACACAGTCAATCGAGATGAGGGAACTTCGCAAATCTATTCTTTCTATTTACAAGTGTCCATTTCGTGAGGAAGGATCGTGCCGCAATGAGAACACACCTGATTTGTGTATGTTTAGTCACCCGGAAACGATTCCTAGTGACCAAAGTAAAACAAGCACAAACGACCAGACAAAAGTTGCTTTGCGATCGCTGCCCAGTTGGCTCTGCATCTACCATATCCTTGGAGCTTGCAAACGAGGTTCTAAGAAAGTATCCTGTGATGATAACGAAGTAGAAAGATGCAAAAACGGTGTTCACGTTAACATAGAACAACTGGTTGATTTGGAATCCTTGGAGAGCCAACATGCCCAGTTAATCAAAAACTTTTTCGGTGATGATGGAGAGCGCGAATGCTCGATCTGCTTTGATCGCGTGTTGGCTAAATGCATTCCACGCAACCGCCGCTTTGGTCTTCTGGAAAACTGCACTCACGAGTTTTGTGCTGGATGCTTGCGCATATGGCGACAACGCAACCAGGGTTGCCCTGTGTGCCGTGTCAAGTCGAACCGCTATATCATTCAGAACAGGTGGGTTGAAAATGCTGACGAAAAGCGTGAATTATTCTCCAACGTACGTCCCGATCACCGTCTGGCATTTGCTGGCAACTATGACGATTTTGATGCGTTCACTTCTGGATTAGCGTATGCCATGCAGCAGTTTCTGGTCGACGATGGCTATGACGAGTCTTTCATCTTTGATCCTCTCCCACTGGAAGATGACCTAGACCCATTTGAAGTTGAACTGGAGTGGTGGTGAACTCTACTACTCATTATACTACTTTGTGTTTAGGTATACATTATTTTTTTAATAATTAAAAAATTGTAACTAATTTGCTTTTTACCTCTTTTTAGATAAACAGTCTCAACGTTGACTTTTTCTACTGATATTTACTTTACAACTGACTGTAATATGTATGTCATACATTTGTTTGTGATCTCTTTATGCCACAAACTCAAATTCTCTACCACACTAGACTTAAATTTTGTATTTTTTACTTATCTCAAAGAAGAAGTTTTTATATGTGATATTTTTTCTCCAAATCTTCATTTTCAGCTGTGTTTTTATTTATCACACTAATAACATTAAACTATTTTCATTGATTAGCCACTCTCACAAATATTTTTTGTTGTAATTAAAATGTGGTATCGAAAACTACTCTATCTTTTCCAAGACCAAGGTTGTCGAAGGGAATCAAAATAAATAGACTTAAGAGATATCGTTGTTGGGGTGTGTCAATCTCGCTCTCATTGCATGATGATCGGTTGTGTGTGTGTCTGTGTGGAATCTCTAAGGACCAAGTGGGACCAATCAGCATGGTTGGTTGGCAGGTTGCGAGAGGCGTGTGCTCACCATAAATTGAAATTAATTGATCGACTTGTGTGCCTCGGACATAGTGTCGATCTTTCTTCTTTCCTGATCGCGTCCAATTGTTTTGTCACTGGAAATGAAATGAGAGAAAACAAAACAAATGGTACTGGCATATAAACCCAAAAAATATTTCTGGAATACACTTGCATTCTAAAAAGGACAATTTTTGTGACAAGTTATTGGAAAACAACAAATAATAGAATAAAACAAATAAAAGAGTGAATTATGAATATATAGAATCAAACTTAAAACCCAAGAAGGTTGTAAATTAAACTAGGACTTGATGAACTTGTGTATAGTTAATAATCGTGTTTACTGGAAGGTTATTTTGCCGTGCCATATTTCTTGTTTGGTTTGGTTTGATGATGTCTGCCGGCCAAGGAAATTCTTGACACGCGCTGCAAGTGCCAAACACACCTCAAGGTCCATCGACTTTTCTGGTTGGCTGGCTCACTGGCCGGGACTAAATTCAATTAATCTGTCTTTCTCTTTCTCACTCACTCATCGAATCGAAGGTCCCGGGCATTGGTCAGCACAGAGACGGGCACGTTCTTCGGGTCTCGTCGACGTTTCGTCTTGGCTTTCGTTTTCTCTCTTGCGCCCGAAACCAAAGAGAAAAATATTTTTCTCATTATCTCTCACTTCTTCCAATGGTGACTCTCTGATTAAGAATTCTAGTCCATGGTTTCACCCGCCACACGAGTCCGGGTGAAAAAGTTGGGGCGCTCTCTTTGGCAGGCAACCTACCACCGGAGCGAAGTCTTCGATTGACAGGACCCAGTCCCAGGCCAACATCGTCCCAGTCTCGTCAACACTAGCTTGCTAGGTCTGCTCGACTTTGCCAATTCCTGCTAAGCAGCGCCTAGGAAACCACGAGGTGGCAAAGATACTAGAAGGCAAAAAGTTATTAATGGCTCCACTTCTCTGTCATTCTCATCGAGCCTAAGAATTACAATCGCTTTTCCCGGAATTTCATTTCCGGTCTCGCGGTGTGAAATGTAATTAAAACTAGACCATTGAAGGAAAATGAGAGTGAGATAGAATGAGAAAATGGTTTTGGTTGGAGTGAAGACAAATCAGACGAAACCGGAACAGATTCAACAAAGTTTAATGAGTTTTGAATTCAATAGTTATATCAAGTTAAATAAATTCTTGAGATTTTCCAATGCTCATTATGGCTTTACATGTTTAGCGTTAACATGTTAACAATAGTTTCGATCCTGTCTTGTTCAATACAGTTTATTTGGATCGATTTTGGCAAGTTTTGACATTTCTTTCTCATATATATTTGTTTTTTATTTCGTTGACACGTCATGTTTGTCTTTTGTTTTTTGCTTTCTTTCTTAAATGTCAAATATTTTGTGAAATAAATATTTTAAAATGATTCGAAATAAAACGTTCAGTCTTTATAAAAAAATTTAACACCCATTAACAAAATTATTTGTTTTATTCTGAGATTCTTATTCGCATTTTTTCGGTGTGATTGAGTAGAAGAATTTATTGGTTTTGTTTCTGGCTTATACTTCATTTCATGGTCTTCTTGAGACGGGAGACACTACTTGATATGCAAACGATATTGCAATTCGAATAAAGCGATTCGCATTTGAGAGAATTTGCAAAAGAGAGAATGAAGATGCATTGAAATTCGTCTCTCTCTCTCTCTCTCTCTCTCTCTCTCTTTCTTTCTCTCTCACGACTTGTCTGACTTTTGAGGAGATTTTTCTGATTTGAGATTGTGTGCGATTGATTTATGTTAGTCTCGTATCGCTGCCGCGCGGAACTTCATAAGAAATCTTTCCCACTAAATCTCACGGTTTTTGAATTGCAAATTCTCTTCAGGATTTCCCTCCTTTTACTCTTGTATTTTATTTCAATTGAATTGCGTTAAAGTTTCTTCGTAATTGAGAGAGAGAGAGAGAGAGAAAATTTTTCACTTTTTGAAAATAAATCATTGAATGAGTGAAGAACCTTCGAGAAAAGACCCCTTTCGGCTTTTGGCTCATTTAGCCCTCAAAGTTCACACACACCCAAGCCAATTCTTCACTATGGTCTGGTTCTATGCAGCAGTGAGTTAGCCGCAAAGATAAGCTTACGCCAATTTATTCTTTTCTCTATTTTCTCAAATCGAGGGGAATGAGTCTCGATAACGAAGGGGTGTGTGTGTGTGTGTAAATGTTCACTATAAATTATGATCAAAACTGTTTTGGCTAAAATTTATTGTTGTGTTGTGCATCTAGTTGAAGATATAGATTATGCAGATGTAGTCTTTCTCAAATTGAAATTATTTTAAAAGAAGCCAAAAATTGCGTGTAAATTGTGTAATTTGACTTCTACGTATTCTTTTTCAAACAAACAAAGTTTAAAATTGCTTTTCTTAATTTCTTGTTTTTTAATTTGTTGTAAATATATTTAAATTTGCACTTGGATTTTATTAGATCAGATTTCATAGATACGGTTTGAAATTATCATTATTGTTTTGATATAAGCAACTCATCTAAATTCCGATTTGGCTAATTCAATTCAACTTGATGCGTAATGTTGGCTTTGATGTTGTGCGTATGGCTCGTGCCACACAGACAACTATTTGACAAATAGCATCGTTTGTGTTCTAGATGTTCTCTTTTCAGTTGTCTTGTGAACAATTCCTCGGAATTGAGACTAACGCCAAGTCCACTAGTTTTTCTTTCTTTTGTTTGTCTTTCTTCTTTTCATGTCTCGTCGAAAACCGGAAAGCACCAAATGTCGATAGCAAATTCTGTCCAGTGCCTTCTTGTTTGTTTGTTTACCATCTCAAAACTATGCTACATTTTTATAAGAAGGAAAAATCAATTGAGAAACCGGGAAGAATTCTTCCGACTCTGCAATTGAGACAATTTCTTATCTTTCTTAAGCTCATTTCATGAACTCTCCAGAAGAAAATCGCATGATCATCTTGCTATCTTAGAGAAGCTCATTTGAACCTCCCACCATAATCAAATCTTCTTAACCTTCATTAATAATTTGTCATAGATTCGATCGATTCTCATCGCTTCTTTTTGCTATAAAAATTTTGGATTTTTACTTTTTTTGTGGAGCAAAATTGAATTACATACCAATTGCGTTCTTGTTTTAGTTATTTTTTTGTGGTTTTGGCTTTGTTTGTAAAGTTTCATTTTTTCTAACTTAATTTTTCTTATAAATTTTACAGAGAATTTTTCAACCCAACCGAGATGTTGAATTGTCGAGTGTGGTTTGAAAATGCAACGATCAATGCCGCTGCTGTGAAGAAGACTCAAACAACTCAGATGCCATGCAAAAGTGACCAAGATGCAATCTTGGTTTGAATCGCCGTCCTGCCCAACAATGTTGACTCAATTAGTTGACCGGGATCGATACTATCCCTCACTAGCCACACTATTCTCCTCGGCCAAATACCGGACGCGTCGAAAGTATGGCCCAGGAAAATCACGGTCTCGTGTTACCTCATCATCAAGTCCCCCTTGTTCATTGTTACCCCATCATCACCACCGCCATTCAATCGCCTTTTACTTGTTGTTGTTTTGCTTGTTATTCTTATGTTGTTCATCGCGTTGTCTGTGTTCATATCTGCCCGAGGAGACTTTGGGAATGAGTGCGAAGGCCTTGGCGCTGGGTGGAGCGGCACCAGCGCCAGCAGGCAACTCGGTGTCGGCCTACTGTCCCGCGGTGTGTGTGTGCATCTGGAAGTCGGGCAAGGAGACTGCAACCTGTGATCACCGGTCTCTAGTGTCGGTTCCACATGGCCTCGCCACCACAACCCAGATGATCGACCTCTCTGGCAATCCGCTCACTCACCTCCCGCCTAACGTCTTCCTCGACCGTGGTCTAGTCAACCTTCAGCGCATCTTCCTCGTCAGTGCACAGCTAGGTAATGTTTCTTTTTTCTTCTAATGAGAACCTATTTTTATTTTTATTTTTTACCACTGTTGCTTAAAAGCTTTATGGCAGTCTGAAGCTCAATTTCATACATAATAAATTAACGCTGAAATGTACCTTGACACTATAGTGTACTTTTTTATGGTTTTCATTTTCAAACATTAAAGTGGTTTAACTTACATTTTTCAACTTTATAATATAATTATTATTTTATAAATTTATTATTTATTTTTAAAGGTTTAAAAATGCAAATTTAAATATATAAATATAGTTTAAATTCTATAAAAACTGTAGATTTAATTACTGCTACTTTAAAATTTATTTTGTTTTCCATTAGGAAGCTGTAAGCCTGAAAAAGAGTGGAAAAAAGTTGTTACAGTTTTATTTTTTATTTTTTATAATGCTAGAATTTTTAATTATTTTAACCATTATCTTATTCATTCAACCATTTATTAATTTAGTTCATTAACATAGGCACAACCACGCCTATAACAAACTCAAACAACAAAACTTTTTATTTTATTTTAAAAATTTTATTTTATTTTAAAGTTAGGACAAACACCCACCAAAATTCTTTGTTGTTTTTGTTTTGCTATGTATTCAATTTTTTAGTACTTAGCGTAACTCTTGCTTTTCTCTCACTCGTTCACAATCTCCATCTGTTAATTGCTCGTTGGCACCTAGACTGCACCGAGTCATTTTATCTCTCTCTCTCTCTCCCTCTCTCTATCACTCTCATCTTCATAGTCGTTTTAGTAGTTTAGCCGGGCATAGCGAAACAAAAACAACACACTGAAGAAAAAAATTGAGTATTCGTGGTGCACAAAAGCGAACTCTAATGTGAATATATGTGGGTTGGTTGAAGAGGGAAGGGGAGTAGTGAAAAGCAGCTAAGTAATTAATTAAATCCCAATCCAATTAACACACTCCACGGCAGTGGCGACCAACTCTACATTGTGGAGATTCGTACTCATTGTGATGATGGTGTACACAAAGTGAACTAAACGGCAGATTGATAGTAGAAATTCTCCATTCGAGTGGCATAGAATACAAATCAGGCATTGCTAACTATTCAAAGAGTGGCTTTATTAGGAATATTTTTGTAAACTTTAAATAAAAATATTTTGATTGGTTTAGATATTGCAACAAAAATATATATAACTTTAAAATATAGTTTAAATTTAAAGAATGAATTGGTTCACTTTTCCGATTCAATGTTTCTCGATTAGTTTTGCAAATGAGACTAGCATTGTGCACTATAGTGTCACTGTTTGTCCCTTTGTTTCCAGTATTGGCTTAGGGCAGCATGTGTTGTGTCTCGCTTTGGTCATCTCTACCACATGTGCTCCTCTCAATTGGCCACTGCGCGGGAGAGAAATTAATTTAATTACTGATTTAGTGTGGTCCTCTCGTGTGATGCCTGATGTGGTTTGCCTATTCGAGCGTCGGGTTTGTTTTCTCGCCTCCTCTCTTTCTCTATACTATTCTATTCTGTATTATGTCTCATTCAGCTTTAGGGATGGAAAGTAACCCAGGCCAGTGGCCTCACCAACTGTCGGCTTTGAAAAGAGACATCTCAATTGTGGCTGAGAGGCAAATCAAGAGAGTGAGTGGATGAGGAAGCGAGAGAGAGAGAGAGAGAGAGAGAGACGTTACGACTCTGACCTGCCGTTGACCGACCACTTGGCATTCAAAGAAGAGATGTCTCCTCTGTTGGTCTTTCCTTTGGCTTGCCAGCGGTACCAGTAACACAATAGAGAAAAGGGCAAAAGTAACTGAAGGAGAGAGTACCAGAATAAAGAGAGAATCTATGGCAATTAAATCCAATTATCACCTTGGGACCTATTGCAATGAAGACACAGAAACTAGGAGAATTTAGATGGTAGTACTCTTGGTGGTATACACTAACACACTATTGCTCGCGCTTTTTCCATTTCTTTCTTTCATTATTTTATTCTTAAACTTGTTTAGTGCTTTCTAATCGAACGGGTTTATTCAGTTTAGTTAAACATAACTTTGTAGAACACTTATGAGTTTCAAATGTTTAAAAATAAAAAGTCAACTATAAACTACCAACTACAGTGAACTGGAATCTGGTATAGCGAATAGTGGAAACAAAAATTCGATGAACCAGAAGGCTTTCAGCCAGCAACATCGATACTATCGATTGTCAGTGAAAGTTCAGTGAAATTCGATAAACTGGATACCATTTTACTTTTCTGGTCAAAGGAGAAAGAATAATAATCTCATATTCTTATTTTATTTGCACTATTATAGTGTGCGTAAATTAATGTTAACATTACAAATTTGTTTAAATGTTTCTTTATTTAAATGGCTTTCAATTCTCGAATATTGTAGATTATTCTTGGGTTACAAAGGTCGTAAAATAATCGTTCCATAAAGCGTTTCTTTATGAAAAAGATCTACAACGTTTTTTTTCGTTTTTCTCTTCTTATTCAAGACACATTTCAACCAATTTTGAGCATTGTACTCGGTATTGGTCGAGAGCTTTTATTCTTGCTATTCTAGTGTTTTCAGTGCTATTTTAAAGTCACCGGAATTCCTTCTCGCCCTTCATTCTCTCTGGTCCTATTGTGTGGTGCCTTTGCCAATGTTTATCTTGGACAGTCATCGTGTGGTGATGTCTCTACTCTTGCCTTCTCTTTCACTAGACTCATGTCCACCTCGATGTGCTGGGGTTTGCTTCTCTCTTCCACTTACTCTCTCGTGGGATAGGCCAGCAGACGCGAGACAATGCCACCACCAACCCAACTTGGGACCTCTCTCTCTCTCTCTCCCTCTCTCTCTCTCTCTCTCGAACCAAACTAGGTCACAATCATCATCCATTTTCAACAACCACACAGCATCAAAGCAATGAGATAGAGATAGCGTTCTTGGTGTCAAGCCGGCTATTACTATAACTGCAGCAACAGCAGTAGTCACATACAAACTTTTAAATTTTTCAAAGTTGGAATTTTTAATCTTTCATTTACATCTTCTCTCTTTCTCTCTTTCTCTCTCTCTCTCTCTCTCTCTCTCTCTCATTTGTCCATATATAACGCAATGCCAAGCATTGGATCGACAGTAACAATGGATATGCATGCTGTATGTGAATCAAAACAACCCAAAACTCAAATGGAAGAAAGCTTAGTTGCTTTTGTGTTTCTCTCAATTCCATTTTGCACTCTTTGTGTGCTCATTCCATTGTGATTTTTAGTGTGTTTATTGATCACACAGCTACACAATTTTTTTGACGGGTTTAACATTGAAAAAATATCCAAGATGGCTTAGAATCAAAACTTACTTCCAACTTGTCAATTTATAAATTTTTAATTTGGCAATTTTTACATGATTTAGGTACGTGTTAATCAACAAATAGTTGAATTTTTAGAGTTGGTCATTCCAAAATAAGGTTGACTAGAGTGTTAAAACAACAAATGGTGGATCTCATAAATTAACGTAATTATCACTTTTTCTCTCTTATTTTGCTGTGTCTGTCGCTTATCATGGCTTTCGCATGGCAACTCAGCTGGTTTCACTGGTGCAATAAGCAACAACAACACGTAGAGATTAAACCATAAATTAAAATTTCATAGTGGTCAACAAAGAGTGTTCTGCAGTGGATGTAGTGCAATTCGAATGTGTTAAAGGAATGCGATGGGTCTAAAGGGCAATCCAAGCAAAGAAGAGCTATATCCACTGGTCTTTTCTTTTCTTTGCTTGCCATGTGGTGATTGAAATTTATGTTGCGGCAGAGAAAAGCTGTTTTCACTGGTTCATGTCGACTCCGCATGTCCGCCCTCCAGTGATGGAGAATCTCTCTTTTTGTTGTTGTTTTGTCTCGTGCGTATCGTGTCTGTTTTTTATTTGTTTTTACTAAATTCTTGCTTGGTTCAGCAATTTTTGCATGCCTAACCCGTTTAGTTTGGAGTTTTATCTTTAATTTTATATTTCAAAAACTTTGCTAGAATACATATGCTATCATTTAACTTAGTTTGATGTGTCGAGTTTTAATTTGTTTAGAGCAGCATTTAAACTTTTAGTACTTTATTATAGTATATAACGCTGTTTGAATTTGCTTTATTTTTTAATTTCTATAAAAGTGAATCTTCAAATAGGTCTTGCGTTTTGTTTTCCAAATACTGCGTTTACTTTGTACTATCGACTTTGTCTTTTTGTCCTCCTCAAATAGTCTTGTGGTTATTTACGATCTCTAACGATCACTTCTCACTTTTCTCTTAATAGTATATAAACTCTAGCTTGCACTAGGGCAATACTGAAATATAAAATTAATTGATGAAAATTTATTATTCTACCAGGCGAATGAGCTCTACTCGTTTGTGCTTTTGCCACAGAAGAATCGAAAGTTTTGAAATTTTCAGAATACACAAGAATGAGGGTTCTCACTTTTGAAACACACACACAAACACTCTCACATCCATATAAATTACATATTGCCCGCTAGTTTTGCTGTGCTTCGTGCACGTAAATCACCCAACGAAACGGATGCGGCTTTCCTCTCTCACCGTGCTTCTTCTTTCGAGTGAAGCCGCAAATTACAGGGAGCATCGCTACTGTGATGGATGCCTTTTTCTCTCTGCATTTCTCTCTCTTCTTTTTTATTTTTCCCAAGTTTGATGCCATTAAAACGGATTTTGTTTGTAGATGTCTTTAAGCATGAGAGTTTGCAAAATTTGAAATATTTTAATACAGAGACTTGGCCACCAACTGTTTTGTGTTTGCCCTTCAGCTTTTTAGTTGGCCTTGTACAATTGTTGTTGTGAGCAGTTGGGAGTGCAAAAGTTTTTGACTTTGACTCAGGGGAAACAGATACGTTTTATTTGTTTGTCTAGCAGTAGAATATGTCTTCATGGTAACTGTGCGATTAATTTGGAAAATAAACTTTATTGGCCAAAAAGGTTAACTTTGGACTCTCAGTCTAGACCTAAAGGATTTCTTTTGTGTATTTTACATTACAAAATTTGCCGACAAACAATATTTTTGTTATTTTTTTCAAAAATAAAAGACGCTTATGAAGTTAGATAAAAATAATAATTAGAGTTAACGTTGTAAGAAGTAGAGATATTACATATTTTACCAATTAATTATTTTTAGATTTAGTAGTAGTAGAGTGGGAGTGTGATTTACTGCATAGTAATGAGTGGGAATAAATGTGTAGTGACTTTGAACAATTGAGGTGATTCAGGGTGAGCAGAGACAATCAACAAAAATGTCATTAATAAATAAGTCAAGTTTAAAATCAAATTTGTTTGTGATAAAATTATTAATGTATAATTATAAATATTATAATACGCCATTGCATTGTTTGGATATAGTAATTGTGTCAAAGCATCTAGCAGTGAAGGTCTAGAGATAGACTTCACTGCTGTGGTACATTCACTGCACTGCATTTTTTTTGGTTACCAGTAGAGCTAGGAAGTGTGTGTAGTGTGACACCTAATCTACACTTGATGACGTGAGTTGTAGTTTTCGTATTGCTTAGTTTTGGTGAAATAACTTATCTCAAGCTTATGTCTCGATAAACTACTTTCAAGATCATTATTCAGTTTATTTTTGCGGTTGATTTGCAAGTTATAGTGTTATATATATATTATAAATTTTATCACAGTGGCATACTAACTGTTGGAGTTTGGTATTATAATTATTATTACTACCACCGTTTTCATCAACTATTTGGTTGGGCTGTTAGTCTAATCAAATATTAATGTCCATATGTCTACCTTGTTGAAATACGATGGCGAAGTTGCAACTGTACCATCTTTTACTTACTCGATTTCTCTCTACCAATGGGTTGTCGAGTTTGAAATGCGAAATTGGAATCCGAAATCGAAATAAATTGGGATCCTGTTTCTCGACACAATCAGCACTGGTACCTAGTCTTCTTCTTCTTCTTCTTCTTCGGTACTTGGTTTTAGTTAATAATTGATTTGATTGAATGTGCTATGGATTCGGTGTTAGTTTTAGCTTATCAGTAACAGAGAGAGAGAGAGAGAGGTGATATAACATGAGCTATTCCATTATGGTTGTATCATCATCATCATCCTTGTCGTCATCATCGAAATAAGTATGAGATGTATGTGTGGTTTGGAAGCAGTGGATTTGTTGTAAACAAAGATTAATTATTGATATTAATCTTGTACTCAACGGATTGGGTTGAGTGTGTATATGAATGTATGCGTGTGTGTGTGTGTGGGTTAGAGGGGTTGGCAAGATGACATGGCAGCTAAGGCTTTTGGTAAGGCACGCGAAACGCACAGAGAGATCTTGTCTGCTGTAACTTGGCACTTTGTTCAATTTGCAAAGTCGAGCTCTAGCAAACTTTGCCTTATTGATTGTCACCATAAATCATCGATGCCCATGGCAGACAGAGTGGAGGGGGAGAGATTTAACTGTCATACCAATTGTCCCGGAACTGGGCCAGCACCATGACCAAAAGAATTTCGCAATTTTGCTCTTTCTCCTTTTCTTGAACATTCTCAAAAGAGGATCTCCATTCATTAGACCGGACATGGTCATCTCACCCATTCGCTTTCTTTCACTTTTACTTTCTCTCTCGATTTATTTGAGACAAGAGCTAATCTGAATTTCAGGAATGGAATCAATTCAGGAAAAAATGCTTGCGGAGAAAATAATCCAAAAAAAGACTTTTCCAAGAGAATTAATTAATTTCATTTACGTCATATTCGAAGAGGTATATGTGAAACATCGCAGCATATCTGCGATTTCATGTTACAAATTTTAAAATAAAAAATGTTTTACAAATAGAATACACCAATAATACATTTTGGTGGTTAAATTGTTGGAAAACTCATATGTAGGGTAAAGTAGAAAAAGTTGTTCCTCCCAATATGAATGCTTGAAAAGGACACTGCCTAGTACAAGTAACCTCGATTGTAATACTCTTTTTCATTCTCTTCCTTTTGCCTTGATAGCAACCTCACTATGCTAATACTATTATCTGACATCATCATTATCATCATTACTAGTGCATAATTCGATTAGGTAGGAATAGTGTGTTGAGCCAGTGAGAGAGGTAGAGAAAGAGACTTCTACTCCTCCCAAAGCCGCACACAGACACAATAGTTTCTCTCTCCTTCAATAACATGGATTATTAATTATTAAAGCATTTTTAGTATTATTAGGCTTGTGGGGAAGGAAGTAAAAAGTCAATAATAATGAGGCTTATCAATTGTGCCTCTGTGTTTCGTGCAAAGCATCAAAGTAAAGGATTTTTTTAATTTTAAAAGAAGAAGAAAGGGGGATTTTTGCTTGAGTGCCATTAGCTTTCATGCAAGTTTAATTAGGCTACAGTACCGAACGGAAAAATCCAGGGGAGGGGTAGGGAAAGAGTTGAGA
Source organism: Rhinocypha anisoptera (assembly GCA_011762765.2). Taxonomy (NCBI): domain Eukaryota; kingdom Metazoa; phylum Arthropoda; class Insecta; order Odonata; family Chlorocyphidae; genus Rhinocypha; species Rhinocypha anisoptera. The sequence goes on along the minus strand of WURS02102497.1, from coordinate 8,677 downwards.
AGGGTAAACATAAGCTTCTTGTTTGAATTCTTTTCTAGTGAAACCAAAAGGAGACAAGAAACGAAACGGATTTGGCGTGGCAGAAAATGTTCTATGCTAACCAAAACTAGGTCAATATATGTTCACCATAAATGTTTAGAAATTTAGATTCACACCAGTGTAGTTTGAATTATACTTTAAATATAAACTATACATATCACACCGTTTACCAATCATGTCACTTAGCTAAATACAAAATGTCGTTACTTTGATGCTTTTAAATCTGATGAATACATTTGTAATTCAAGTAAACGTCAAAGTACTTGGCTCGATTGGTAAAAGTGATGTGTGTGAGTGGTAGTTCACTCACCAAGTGGAAAGCCTTCAAGGAGAAAGTGTAGTAGGACGTAGTGTCACCATTTGCGAGTGGTTAGTAGTGAAGTGAATCCAGTCAACACTTGCAGCATCAAACTCGACATTCACATCACCAAAATCGATCAAAAACTCTGCATCTTCTTTGCGTTCTTGCCATTTCACTTCTCTTCGCCGATGCCCGAACTAATGTAAAAGTTCCCAAAAGTCTGATAGATCTTCATTTTTTCCTCTTCTCCACTCTTCATTTTTTCTCAGTCATATTTTTGGCCAATGATTTGAAATTTAAATATCCTACCACATATATAAATGCCACGTATTTTACCACCTAGTACTGGCATACAAGAGATCGATTTTTAATTTATTATGAAAAAAACATTAGAATAAAAGTGATAAAAATAAAGATAATAATTTAACACTTGTAATCAGATTATATCTTAAAATATGAGAAAAAAATAATTTTTTAAAAATTTAGTTGTTTAAGATGCTTTACGGTCGAATGAAACCGCAAGAAGCGATTTATCACCGTAATACACTGAGAAGAGTGGATATGTCTCTTTCTCGTTGTTGTCTTGTTAACCTGAATTCAGTGACGTGATGTTGATTGTGATGCCACCCTGGGTGTGAGAGGCAAAGGGTCATTAACAAGATGGGACACGATCATCATTATCACTCACCCCACTATTCCAGTCTATCAAGTGATTCAGTCTATTTACTCAACTTATATCTACACCTCCTCATTATATAAAACAAACTGAGGGAGAGTTTGTTATACGTGTCATACTAGTATTTCTAATATAATTTATTTAACCTGGATAATTTTACAAAAGATTTGTCAAAATCTTTTTTTTGGAAAAAATAGAAACTGAAACTATTTCTGCTATGATACAATTGAGCAAATGTAAAAATTGGACTTAATCATCAGAACGTTCCACATACGTTTTCGGTTTCGTTTTCTAAGTATTTGACCGATTTTGATCAATATATATCTATCCATAATCCATTCTGCTATCTATAATTCATAATCAGCATCTTTTCTTGCATTGAATATACTGTGAGTAAGGCATTAACAAAAGAAATAGACCGATATTTGAATGTATGTAGTTAATGAAATATTCATCTGCAGAGGGGAGAACGATCAATTACATGGTGATAAGCTTTGTTTGGCTTGCATCAAGCATCAAAAGTGATCAAAGCACCAACTTCACTCTTATTGCTCGAGGTTTTGCCTAACCTGAAGTTTCAATTAAACTTATTTTTGACTCTTGGTTTAAAATTCTTATGATTTTTTAAATTTCTCTATTACACTTTTGTCCGATTAAATTTTTTTTATTTTAAGAAAAGGTCTAATTTAAATGTTGTATTCGAATCAATGTTAGAACCGATTGTTTTATTAGATTTTGTTTTCCCTCATTTTATTCTTTCCTTGTCAAAAAAATTTCAATAATTTTAAACGCTTAGAATTCATTGATCTTGAACTCAATCAGAATACCAAGTGGCTTTGTTAGAATACACGAGAATAGGTTTTTATTTAAACATTGAATTTTGGCGAATCTTTCACGTCAAGTGGTCGTTGAGAAAACCGTGATTTTGTGACATATACCCCCATCAAATCTCATATGATATCAACAAATTGGGTTGAATCAAACTAAACTCTGATTCACAAATTGGGTTAAAAGTTCGGTTCGATGAAGCTAATCTGCTAAATTTTGCTAAGTTTTCTCTTCATAGTTTTTTTTGAAAAGTTTCTGCATTATTTTTGATTTTTGCTTAAAAACACATTCTTTCGTGATCTTGTATTAACCTAATCTCCCAATGATCTTTATGAGATATTAATGATTTGCGTTACTCCCCTATCTACTCCCTATCTTCCATCACGTGATTTGTGAATCTTCCAATTATATGTTTGTGTTTGTATGTTTTGGCAAAAGGGAAGAGATGTGAATGAATTGGTCAAGTCTACTTGGTGCAACGCGGCAATCGTAGTGTTACACTCCAATGGCACTGGCCATTACACCAAGAGAGGACTCCAAGTTGAGTAGAAGAAAAAAATTCAAAATGTGTCCATCTCATTTCACCCTCTGTGGCTCAGTGCAAGTGTGCATGAGAGTGAGAAGCTTGATTGGTTAGTGCCCCCTGCCAGTGGCTACTGCACACTCGATGTGGGCCACCGACAGTCATTTGCCTCAAATGTGTTTGGTTTCACTCCAGTCAAATGCAAATTTTTCCATGGTACAGTGTCGCGCAATTCTCAGTCATCATCTAAATTAAAATCCAAAAAATAAGCACAAAACGCAATGCGAATTTGAATTTACATGGCTTTCTTAACAAAAACGTCTACCGACCGCTATACATCAATATTGGTAAACAAAATCAGAAAGTCATAAGAAAGTTGTGCATGTCTTTCTGTGTAAAAAAGAAAGTAATAGAAGATTGATCAAATATCAAGTAGAGACACAGTAGAGGGTCATCTAGCTAGTGCTATCATGATTATTATGATCGACAACAAGAAGAACACGAATCGAGAAAGTGCTCTGCATTCCAAAGTGCATATACTTTTTGTTTTTGTTTTCTTCATTCTCTTGTATCTTTTCTTCTTGTTCTTATTTATGTGTCTGGAGTCTGGTCTGCTTAGGATCATGGGACGGAATCGCAGATCATTTTGGCCAAAACATGTTGATACCCTCTCTCTCTCTCTCTCTCTCTCTCTCTTATCTCTCTATATTCTCGTAAACTTGTTCATTGAGTCTGAAAGAACTGTCAGCGTCACGTCTTTCTTGTCACCAAGGCCTCGGTACAGCTTAATTATTTAGAATATACTTCGCACTCTTTCTCTTCTATCGTTTGTGTATATTTGTATATTGCACTAACGGTGAAGGGAAAAATCAAAATGGAAGATGACTAATACCTACTTCATATCTTTCTCTCTCACTGCAATGGCGAGACAGTTTAGTGTGTAGAGATATGTATGTGTTTGTGATCTCCATCCTCACTCTCACAAGCTTGATTAGAATTTATTACAATTTTTATCGCTGTGGGGATTCTCCCACTTTTCCCTCTCTCTCTTTCTACACTCTACTTCGGCTCATCACTGTCTTATAGAGATTTTGGAAAGAAAGGGAGAAAGTGTGTATGAGAGAGAGAGAGAGAGAGAGAGAGAGAGAGAGAGAAAGCAAGTTTAGTTTTCAATCGCAACTGACTCTCCATAATGAATTCGAGTTGAAGCTCAGTTCTGGGTTTCGCAACCCATTGGGCACCACCGATGCCGATGCTCAGCCATGCGTGATGCACGCGCAGCTCGCTTCACTACAAACTAGTCAACTTTTCCTCTCTCTTTCTATTTCTGTATTGTTAATGACGATACTTTCAGACTTTTTTTGCGTTCTCTATTTTTTTTCTTAGAATAATTGGATTGGAATTTGTGATTAGAAAGTGGGCAAATCTCGGAGTTTGTGCATGAAATAAATGCTTTAGAACTTGTGGCTCCATCTATCATAAAATTGTGGACTTATTTTTATTTGTCCGTAAAATATTGTGGATCATGAAAGGGAAGGATACAGTAACGCCCCAGCAGCACTGATCCCGCACTACACACCGGGTTGCTGCTAAAAGCATGCACAACACAAAGAGCAACGCATGCGCACAACAGATTTCTCTTTCTATTTTTTATGCGTGCTCCTGGGGCGCTACTGTATTATGGGACAGGATAGATTATGATTTATGGACTTAATTATATTTTTTAAACACCCGAAACCCATATCCGACGGGTAACCTGCTAGGGATTAAGAATTATTACACATTTTGTCTGAATTGTCAATTCACAATAAACTGAGCGTTTCTAACGGTTTGTCTATGTTTGGATTGTGTTTGCAGTGGAGATATCAGCGGAAAGCTTTGTGAAGCTGTCTAACCTGATCGAGCTTGACCTGTCGAACAACACGCTTTCCTCGGTGCCATCCAAGTCGCTGGCGGAGTGTGCCGGTCTACGTCGGTTGTCGTTGTCGGGGAATCGAGTTCGCGAGGTACGCAGTGGTGCGTTCCTCTCGTTGTCACGTCTGCAAGTGCTCGACTTGTCGCACAACGCCATCGCTCACCTGGAGACAGATGCCTTCCGCGGACTGCGGGCCTTGCTCACCCTCAAACTGGAGGCGAACCAACTGACCACGGTGCCTGCCGCCGAGTCCTTCGTTCAGTTCTTGCCCAGCCGACTCTCCTTGCTCGAGCTTCACGACAATCGGTGGCGTTGCGATTGTCACCTCAAACCACTGCGCGAGTGGATTGTCTCCAACAACATTCCACTCACCGTTAAGCCTCTCTGTTCAGCGCCAGCTCGGCTTCAAGGTAAGTTTGCTAAGGCAGAAAGGTAGAAAGAACATGCCAATATATCGGGAAAATACAGTATTTCCTCACACTTACGTGTTGTTGCAAAGGCAAAGTAAAGGGTATTAATAAAATTCGATTAATGCTTTCTATTTTGTCTTTTCAACAAAGCATAAGTTTGAGGGAATACAGTAAACCCTCAAACTCGCGAGATTTAACAACAATGTCTGTAACAGTCACTGTGTATAATGAAACAGCAAGTGGTCCTGCCTTTGTGCTTGCTTGGGTTTTCGAATTTAGAACTTTCACTGTACCTTAACGACAATGAACACTGACTTTTCGTGGGTTTGAGGGCAGACTGTAACTAGTTTTATAGTTTAAAACGTTTGGCATAACAATGAAAATGAATTATTTATTTGGATGGAGTTGATCAAAGTAGTAAAAAAGAAAATACAAAATTTTAAATTTATAAAATTAAATAAATTTAAACAAAACGGAAGTAATTGAAAAGAACCAATATAAATGTGGTAAGTTGCAAAAAAATGATGGCACCGAGTTTCACGGCTGAATTGCACGAAATTCCTTTATGAGTAATGGAGAATTTGATTTGGTCCAATGATAGGCATGGGTTTTCTAATTGACAACAAGAGGCGAGCGTTAGATTAGACTATAGTGAGTTGCGGTGATGACATTACCTTTGCAAACGGTAGTCTTCTTTTTACCCCACACAGTGAAGTAGAATGGTCGACATGAGTGGACACTTTGGTCTTCGCATGGGTTACTAATGTGGATGGTGTTCTCTCCGTTCACTTGTAGATCTTTGCACTGATCCTGTCTCTCTGGTGGGAAGCTGCGATCATAGCAGTACTTGATCTCACCGTCAATAGCTTTCACCTAGAGCCCAAAAGGAAAGTTGTTAGATTTAATTAAAACTACATTATTAATTGAGTAATTGACAATGCTTACCTTGATTTCAATATTATAACTCTTTAGAAAGTATTCCGGATACATGGCCCAGTGTTGTCGATATCCCGGAGTGATAAATCCTTCGTAGGCCACTCCGTCCGAAGTTTTCTGTGCACAGTCGTTGTAGATCAAAGTGGCAGGATTGTCACAGATACGTTTCTCAAATGTGTTGCCAATGTCGGATGTAGTGGAACTAACTATATCTTTGTCTTTATTGTTCTGGTCGATGAACGAGGAGAAGCGGTCGGGATTGTCGGCCACCACGAGATAACGGACATCTCGGTTGCGGTATCGAAGTGAGTCCGAATAGAACCTATAGTCATCTTTATCGGTGTTGATGGTCGGATTTTGCAAAGTGTCGTAGTCGATGATTATTACGTTTTTAGAAGGTACTCCTTGGAAGAAACGCCGAGGAGTCCACCACTTGTAGTTGAAAATAGTCTGATTCAGTTCATGAACAAACTTGCCTAGACTGGTCAACGGTGGGAAACTCGTTCCTACAAAGGGTTTTAGGTTAGTATTTTAGCAAAGCTTTTTTACTAGATTTAATTTACTTGGATCAAGAATTCTGCACGGTACCGAGCCAATTTCAGTGGAGTTAAACACGATAGCACCCAGAGGCCAACTTCCAGGACCGTTAGGCAAAATCACACTAGATCGGGTGTTGGATGCAGCAAAAACCGAAACAGTACCAGAATACTTGCCAATTTTGTTTATTTTAGAGATAATGTCGGATACCACTCGAGCTGTTTGATTGAGGCGTTCACTTTTGGGATCGATTACAAAAATTAAATCTGAAGGTGTTTCACAAGATGAGTGCGAATCATAACTTCCTGATGGTCTGGTACGGCACATCTCATCTAACCGAAACATCAAATCATATAGCATTGATCTCGTTAGATTTAACTTACCTTGCACTTGAGCTGCTTTTTGCAGAGCACTATTAAAAGTGCTAATCTTGTTGGTCAATCCAGTACCACTAAAGCTAGCGAAAGCGTTGAAAATGACGTTGTATGCATCAGCATCGCTGCTCAAGTCAGATGACTTAGACGTGATTGAGGAACGGTCACAGTAGCTCACTCCAAGTTGGTTGTCTACTGTGCCGCTACGAGGCTTTGTGTAATACGATTTTAAAATGGTACTCAGTTTTAAGTTAGTTGCATCAATCTGTCGCAATGCTGAGCCAATTAGGTAGCCATCGATTCCACCTAAGATCTCAGCCATTGATCCTCGGTTGTATTCCCATAAGTCTTCCACACTTTTAATCGGATCTGTGATGGCATAGTAGGTACAGCAACTCGAGTTTACCCAGTGGCCTGAGATGCCAAAGTAGACATAATCCATGTTCTGCTTGGTGTTTACATTATAGAAGGTTGAAGAGCCTCCCTGGTTAGCTAACGTTACGGTTAAGACTGGATCTTTGAGGGTCACTTCTCTACTCAAAGCTTGTTTGATTCCTCCTTGTTGGGCAATGGTGCTTCCTGCAGTGACAAAGTTTTTGTTCAAGCCTGCCAGTACTCCTATCAACACACGACCAGGAGAAATAGCTTCATTTTGCTGTAACCGGAAGCTAACAACTCCTTTCTCTTGAATTGGGTACGGCAAGTTGGCATCGGTGGCTAGAGGCAAGTTCGATGAACTTACTGCGGTGCGTTGAAAGTTATAAGTATCGCGCTTTCTCAGATTAGCTTTAGCACTGTTGTTAAGAAAAATGTGCGAAAACATAAAAAACATGTCGCACAGTTCACCCTCGTTGTAGATGTTGTCAGGAAAGTAGTAAGTGTCTTTCTGAACTTTGTCTCCTGGGCCACCCAAAATGATTGTATCAATTTTTACTCGTTTTTCTTGTGGCAATCTTGGAGCTGGTGGGTTATTGTTCATGTCAACTCCATCCAGATAGAATCTATAAATAAATCCAAAAATAGTAATGAAAGTTGTGCAAATGCATTACTCACCTGTGAAGAAGGAGCCGTGCTACATCTTGGGCTGAATTGAGCTGCTTCAAGTTAGGATCAGTGGTGTTGGCCAAAACATCTTCGAGACGCTCGATGAGATCTATGAGAGTCTCCATGCTTTGAGCATACTTCAACGTAGGTTGGGTGTAACGGTTGTAGATGCAATCTTGCGCAAAAGCAAAGAGCTGACCTGGTGAGGCCATGTAGGCCCATTCGCTGTACACTTCTACTCGATCATTTTGTACTATTGCTAGTGAGTTGGGACCTATGGACAGGCCCAAGAGAAGAATAAAGAGCAGCTGCATTGCTCTTATTGTTAGGTTGCAAGACGAATGTTGAACTGTTTGGTAGGTTATAGTTTTCTCGGTAGGTAATTGGCGATGCACTGATGGTGAATCAAGTTGGGCTTGCTATTGGTGGAGAAAGACGCAGTGCAATCGGTTTTGCCAACAAGGCAACTGTACCAATTGGTCGGATTCGAGATAAGATTATTGACTCACGGATGGAAGCCACAATTGAATCAGTTGCTATGTGACAGGTAAAGTTATGAGAAGATGGCAAACTGGTTGCGTTGTTTATCACCGCGCTGAGTGGTGCTGTATTGTTGCACCTCTCCATCTCGACCTCGCCACCCCCGTGCCACTTTCTCCTACGGTAACTGCATCCATTGTAACTGCTTGATTGGAATCTGCGTAATGCTCCGATCGAGACCGGAAATGCAACTCAACCAGCGCGGTCAATCGCATATCAAATCTTGCTTCTTTGTTGTATGCAATTGTTTTTATTCCATTCCATTTTAACACCGACATTGCTTGGATCCAACCTAAGTCAATCAGTTTGAGAGTTGCCAATCGAGATTAAGTTTTTAATTGAAAGACTGTCAGATTGTGAGGTGAGACTATGATTTGGATGTAATATTACTTGCCAACATGTTTGTCTATCAAATTGATGACAGTGGCTTGATTATTGCCACAGGTGAGCGTAGTGATAATGTAACTCGTGCGCACCTTAACAGTAGGTTGTACGCATGCTGGCAAAACCTCCGCACCTAACACATCTTAGTTGATAACTCAGTCATCCTTTGA
>WURS02102279.1:0-23449 GCA_011762765.2 Rhinocypha anisoptera | reverse complement strand
GCCTTATATCATGTACAATTAACCTTATTGTATTTGTGATCCACTGGGCAAATAAAATTATTATTATTATTATTATCTACTTCCCATTCTCTTTCTAAATCTATGTTCAAGGCTCTATTCGTCTTATCGTAAAGTTCCTCCACATACACCTTCCATATTTCCTGAATATCTTCCTGTTCTATTAGTGTCTTTCCTGACTTCTCTTACAGTAGGGGTTTTGTTTCCTCTTCAACTTCTCGTTAACGATTTTACTTTCTGATATAGTAGACCCTCTCTCCCTATTTCTCTCACTTCTCAATGCACTCGAACTGTTCTTTCCACCATGTCTCCTTCGCCTTATTAGTCTCTTGCCTCAATTTATTATTTTCACTCAGTATTTATGTCTCCTACCCTCCACATTGGGTTTTTCCATTTTCTAAGCTCCACTATCCTCTTAATCAATTCCTCCATAACCCATGCTTTTTAATTTTCTTCTGGCTAGCTCCTCCTATTACTTTTACTGCAGCTCTTGTTAATCCACCTTTAGGATCTTTCCACTTTTGTTCCATTGTCCTGCTTTGGTTCTCCTATCTTAGAAGACTATCTACTGATTCCTGGTACTCTTTCCCATTTGCTTCTGTCAATGTTTGTAGATTCCTTTTTTCTAATCTTCTACCCTTTTTTATCCTCTTGAATTATACAAGACACTTCATCATAACCAGATTTTGGTCTGGTCCACATCTGCTCCTAGATAACTTCTGCTATTGAAAACACTGTTACTAAATCTCTGTCTAACCAAGATGGAGTCTATCTGATATCTGTCTCTCCTGGCACCTTCCAAATAAGTAAATTTTTCTACCTGTTCTAATTGTTCTATTCTTCTTCCGTGTACCTTCATCTCCTGTGGTAATTGTACCATGTATTCGTTACTATCAAACTCTTCCTTGTACAAAACTCTACTAATTTATCACCATGGTCATTTCTTATCCCATAACCATATTCACTTACTTTTTTCCCTCCTACCTTCCCCTATGATCGCATTCCAGTCCCCCATCACTACCAAATGTTTCCCCACAGGTATCTTGTTGATTATTTCTTCCAACTGCTCATACACCTCATCTGCTTCTTCCTCCTCATTGGCATACATACCTGAATTAAACTAAGTTATTTGGATTAGCTTTTACTTCTACCATGATTACTCTATCACTAACCTGTTCAATGTAAACTACCCTCCTTCCTAATTTCTTGCTCAGAATTGTGCCTACAATAATTGCTGTTTGTGCAGTAGGTTTGCCACCCCCAGAATAGGTGATGAGACTAAGAGGAGCTGAAGTGATGGGAGTGTTTACAGGATGTAAAACTAGTGCAGTTAGAAAAGTATAAACAAAAGCTAGGAGTGAAATTGATGGACTGGAGAAGTGAGAGTGGAGTGTGTATTAATCACTTTGGACAATGGAAAAGAACAGAAATTAAGAAAACAGAAAAGGAACTTAATAGTAACACAAACAATGAAATAAGGAAAATTATGGTAAAATGCTAGTTACAGTGTATGTTTTTACACAACTGTGAAACATAGACTTTATATGGAAAACTGGAAAATAATTAAAACCATCAAGATTAGGCCTTACAGGAGAATGTCAGGCATCAGGTGTGCAGACAGGGTAAGGAATGTGGAATATAAGGGTGAATTAAGAATGAGCACTGAATACAGAAGTTAATTGTATAGGCCATTGAGGAGGAAGTCTTTCCTGAGTGAAGTGATTGAATGAGTTAATATAAAAGTAGAGATAGGAAGAAGAAGAGTGAAGATGATAGATAGTCTGAAGGACCATAAAGGGTGCAGAACTGAAGAGAATGGCATAGGATAAGAGAGAAATAGGAGGAATGGTACTTAAATGCTGTGAATGCTTAAAACGTGATATTGAATATAATTGCCGTCTCCATTGTTTTGGCAAGTTTAGTCCCCAAAATTATATTCAAGTACAGCAGCAGCATGGTTGTGATTGTCATCCCACAGAACACAGCACAAAATTACTTCAGATATATATTAACAATTAATTACTTTTCTATCTACTAATGCAATTCAAGTTTCAGAAGAACTCACATTATTGCACTGATTTTGGCAGTCATAGCATCACAAGGAATTCACAGCATCAGCAACACCATTCTAATAACTGGAATATTTTCAGCAGCCAACCTAAAATCTGAATAGAGGAGATCATCAGACATTAATACAAGTATTAGGACACATCTAAGAATAATCATTAAATGCTACAATGTTGTTCACAACACACAACATAAATTTGTGTGTTGATATTTATGCTGCAAAATCTATTTTATTCAGCAGAAATACCTACATTAATCTAAATTAAACAAATAAATGAGATAAAATTGTGTGGTTTCAGGCATGATGTGATGGAATTCTGACATTATAATAAAATGGAGGTAGCAATTTTCCACTGTTATAATAAACTTCATTCAATTGGTTTCGATGTCACAGCATCATCTTCAAGTTCGACCAGAATACCTGAAGATGATCCAGTGACATCGAAACCGGTTGAATAAAGTTTATTTTAACCGTGGAAAATTGCTATCTCCATAAGAAATTAGACCATTTTTCTCATAAAACAATCATATATCTTTTATAGAGCATTTAAAATTGACATTAATTAATAACTTTTTGTTACCTCATAACGAAAAATGTCCAAAAGACTATATGAACACAAGACTGAGCTGAACAAACCAACCTTTTAATTCATGTCCAGTTACATAACTTTAATAAAAATTATAGTATGCAACAAATAAACCCACCCCATTACCAATTTTTGTATCTCATGGCTGATACTGACTTCAAAGACAATACTACAACTTTAAATTATACCACAAACCAAGACTATTTGTTAGGGGTATACATGTTTTTTTCCGAAAAACGTTCAAGTAGAGTCGTTCAATATGTGTACTCCAAGCGATATGCGTCGAAGTCGTTTTCCATTCACTTATTTCCTAAATACAACTCCTTGGGGAAAAGTCTTATTGGAATGCGAAAAAAATTATGTAAAATTTCTTAGAAAATTAGCATGAACCTACAATATTAACTCATTAGATTTAAGTGATTACGGCCAAGGATGATATAATATGGAGAAATACCACGTATGGATGAAGATCAAAAGTATTTTTTGGTAATAATCATAAGAAAACTTAATAACATATGGTATGATTGTGCATCCAGGGTTCGAAAATAATTAGTCAAACCGGTCTTTAATCGTCAAATCATGAGACTTTGATCCAGTTTATAACCCAAAGGCACGTGTCTAATATTTTCGGATATAGAAGACAACAGGGATTCTGCAGATACACGGAAATATTTACTCACCGATCTTCATTTATATCCATCACCGTTCGTTACACTGCACACTTTACTATTAGGTAGACACTCCATCGAACTTAGGACTAGTAACTGCAGGGCTGCCAAGTATTAGACTCCTTCCCTCCTATGAATTTGAGAATAACAGGACAAATTACAAAAAGAGCATTATCCAATTAATCTAAAAGACATATGGGATTTTATTACTTGATTTAAAAGCAAGATTTCATACCTTTTCTTCCCAAATAATGATTGCCTTCATTCGTAAACTCCTACGTACACCAACAGGAAAATTGGACCAAAGACTGTGGATTTCATTTGTTTGACGATAGGAGGCGTTGGGAACGTAAAACCCGTAAAACCATGGAGCATAGTACCTAGCAAAAGAAGTCTTCGAGCTTATAAGGAAGTGATTTTTAAATTGCATTTAATATATCAGGAGGCTGTTTTAAAAATGAATATCACATTGGTTGATGTTGTCATATAAAAGAGAAACAGCGGCATGCATTGAAAGTTAGAGCTAATACATATATCACCTTAAGGTAATATTATAATTAAAAAAGGTTATAAAAATTCTTTATAATAGTTTCACTAGTTGAAACATATTTTTAGAGGCCCATCTGAGCCAAACTTCCATCTAACCTTCCATTCTCATCCTTGTATACCTTACCTCACTTCTGAAGAGCCTAATAACGCTGACCAGACTTGAAACAACATCGTCAAAAATTCTTTTTTCATGATGAGTGAACTTCATAAAGCCAGTCTGAAACGACAGAAGGATATGAAAGTAGAAAAATAACTCCGATTGGAATGTTTCAAGAGAAGAAATAATTATTAACACCCTTTTTCACAAAAAGTAGCATAATTTGGGAGCTATAGAAGGAAAACTTGTTTTTTAAAAGTATTTATTTACGGAAAAGTATTTGATTTTGGAATATGACTGTAAGAATGGGAAAACAATAAATGATTTAATAGAAATATAATTTATTACAATAAATACATATGGGAAACAGCAGAAAAATAAATTTACACAAATATTTTTGATATTTGGAAAACATTTCTAACATAGTAACTATTTGCTGGACCCAGGAAGCAATGTTGGGTCAATATCGTTTGAATGTCGTGAACACCGGTCGATATTCCCAATGTTCACACGTAATTGGCCCAACGTTGGTTTCCAGTGTTGCGGGAACATTGGCTACCATCATTGTATTGGCCCAATGTCTGCAGACAATATTTAACCAATATAAGCCGCCATGATGCTGGCAGATGGTGTTTGCTTTGTCAGGATTTTTTCACACAAACTGAATAGTATTTTTATAATTGGTATTTTCGCTCATTTCCGCTGTTGTAAACGTCGTCGTTATTTTTGTAGCGGTTGTTTGCAGTGCTTTCATTATGAGGTATTGATTATTTTTTTACTTCAATGAGCAATGCTAGTATTCAAAGTCATATTAAAATTTTTTTATTCTAGGAAATGGAAATACATATTTTCCCCCACCGCTTTATCTTTCCTCCTTCCGGAGACGTCCACGATTAAGAACCTGCTTAATTTTTTTTAATGTATGTAGTTAAGTAAAATTTATGACAGTTTGACTCGGGAATCAATCAATTAATTAAAAAACTAATATGAATATAAAACCCTGGTTTTTATATACGCAATTGCGTGTATACGTCTGCATTCTTTAAATAGCTAATATCAGGCTATTCATACGGGGAGGGAGGATGAGAGGATAGAAGGAAGTTTCGGCTAAGATCCTTCAAAAATATGTTTCAACTACTAGTTGGAACTAACCTTTCGCGCTCGTTGCTTACGCCGCGTCGGGGGAACATCTTGCCTATACAAAATAAGCAAAAACTCGCATGAGCGAGACCACATTGTCACTGGGAACGAAACGATTCATGTTTCCGAAATGCGAAAACGATATCTTTCACTGCATAGAAGAAATACGTAAGCGTCCTTGATGAAAACAATAAATGGTAATTAGATGTGCCACCCCTTCCCCTCTTCGATTGGTGAGGTTCGGGATTCCAACTTGTCCCATAAGAGCAACGAAAGAAAGGCAAGCATTCTAAGTGGGCGCCCGAGAAGTGTTCGCACCTCGCACCTGCCTGCCTTCGTCATTAAGAGGCGCTCGTAGAGCCTCTCAACGACGAAGGCAGAGGTTTTCTGAAGGACGATTTTCAACCCTTTGGGCACTATCTCTCAAAATCGTCGATTTTCTTGAGGAAACTCTAACATGGAAATCAGGGTCAAAACGGCGGTAACTCGGGGGGTGGCTCAAGGTGACTTAGAAGATGGTGAAGTACACGGGTGTACGTCGAATGGGAGACGATGGAATTAAATGGGAAATGATAAGAGACGTGAGATAATGAGGGAAGACGTGAGATAATGAGGGAAGTAAAATTATTTCATCCGTAACTCCAAAGTCGAATGATGCAGAAACGCCTCGAAACACTCATTGTCATGAAAATTAAGGGAGCCGCATAACGACGGAAGTTAAGAGTCGCTGTCATCCAGTGTAACGCTATAAAATAATTATTTCGATCCTTAAAGGTGTCGCGCATTGAAATCACCGTCGCCGTCATGAACTGAGTGAGATGGCGTGGGGGAGTGGGGAAGCGGGAGAGAAAAAGAGAGCAGCAACCGCATGCGGGCGGAGGGTACTGGCACTGGGCTGGTTTATTCGACAGCCATTATTTAAAAAAAATCGTGATGGTGAACGAATAAAATCTTTCTGAACGAGATCTATGGATGTTCAACGAATACACTTTCAAAATATGAAGTAACTGAAAAAGTAATATTTATGAAGTGGTTGAAGTTTTCACTTACAGGCAGTTAAAGCTTTCTTACTTCCATCATAAAAGGTTTTAGCGTTCGCAGGGTCGAGTAATGGATTCATTCAACGGTCGAAAATGTATTCTCCTCTTCTGTCCCATTCTGGGAGCACGAGAGTCGGCTATAAATAAAGTCGAAGTACAATCTGTATCAACATTGGTACTTAGTTCTACTTCGGAGAAACTCCATCCATCGGAAATAAAATTATAGTAATACCTTCAGTGAAAAGTATTTTAGTCGAAGGAAAGACTATTCCGACGGACTAACGTTTTTAAAATGAAATTTACATATGCAATTGGAATATAGAGCGAGCGGAAGGCCAAGCGCTTAGACGAGAGAAGCGGGAATTCAAGGGAAAAGAGAAAGTGGATAAAGAAAGCTGGCGTTGCGAACTTGTTCAAATGTTTCTTCGAGAGTCATTATTATTAAAACCGTGATGCTAAATGCTGTAAATCTTTCTTAAATATATCCACAAATGTTTAAATAATACTGATTCCGATTGCGGCGGTTGAAAAATAATTAATATGACTTGGGTGAAGTTTTTATCTTCTGAAAGTTACTCTATCCGAACTTGATTAAAAAAGTTTCTCACATCGTGTACAGTGGGATTCAAAAGTTTTCCCACATAACTGAAGTCGCCACTTTTTGGACGGCCTGAGATTTCGTTTCCCATGTACTATATATATTACCACGAGTTCCATGACCGATTCATGGTTCGGGCATTAGGACTTGAATATAATCGAAATTGCAATTTTCAGTATGATTATCGAATCATTCAATACATTCTAGTATCTTTCCAGAAAAATATGACATAATATTTATATACAAATGCTCGTGGCATTAACCGAAGGAAATGTTGCACAGGATTTATTTTCATATTTTTTTGACATTCGCTTGACCTTCAATATTTATTTCTATTCAGATCCTGAATTCACTACTGATCGTCAACAGTAGGTTTGAAATACGTTCTCTCGGTAATTCCGGCCGTTATAATGGGACGATATATTTCCTCATCCATATGTTGAATTTTTATCATAACGTATGGATGAGATAATTATTTAAACTATCGGAGGTCGGAGATCATAAAAATGTATTTAAGATAACAAAATGCCATTTACAGCTCATTAGATCAGAGAAAATGGAGAAAAAATTATCAGATTTCTTGATAAATGAAACAATTAGATGTTATAATTAAATGGGAGAGGATAGCAAAAAAAACTTCATTCGGGATTCAAACTTGCTTACATAGTTCTCAAGCACAACGTAACGTCCAAATCCACTACGCTATGAGGCAAAGTTTTACATGCACTTCCTTCTCCGTTACTCTTCTCTCTACATAGTCTTCCTCTCTTCTCATAATATGCCCATACAATTTCAGCCTCACATCGTTTACTTTCTTGAATAATTCTCCCACCTTTGATGTTTCCCTTATATTTTCGTTCATTTATCATCTATCTCGCTTTGTGCATTAACACATCCATCATGGCATTTCATTTCCATCGCATTAAGATTTGTGTAGATTCTCTCTTGTCTCTGCTCCATAGATAAAAAGTATCCACAATAAATCACGAAATTTAAAGAGATTCACCCAAAACCACATATTTAGTACCAATTAAAATTTCCCAAGTTCCATTTCCTGTACTCTCCCATTGTCTAAATCTTGCTTTGGAATTTCAAGTTTGGTGTATGGAGAAGGGGGAAATAAATAGTTGATTTTGGGAAGCAGCCTTCTAATGTATATTTTTTGGCTGTAGGAGAGCGAGTATAGTGCTTGTTATTATTAAATTACCGTTGTCGCGTTTTTGCATTATTTTTTTCTTTTGATTTTTAATAATTGTGAATACTGCGGGCTATTTTGCCTTTATTTTTTAATTACAAAGAGAAGAGATTTCTTGAGACGTATTTTAAATTTGATGAGAAACAATATATTTATATGTTAAAGAATTTAGGAGTAATATCATGTGGTCAAGGGAGTTAATAATATTTATAAAGCATCATAAATCAGGACTTAGATCGAGATTTTCCTGAATAAATCACAGCGTGAATGAATAAAATTAATGTCGATAATTGCCATTTAAAAGAAGTAGATACAACGTTGTCCTTTGTGAAATAGCTTGGAATCCCCTCCTCCGGACGGAAAAAGATAAATTCATGCCATATTTCTAGAAAGATGAAAAATAATTTTAATTCACATCTTACCTAAAGCATTAGGACCATTTTTGTAAAGCGCACCATATTTCCTTACGGTATAGAGGAGTTAAAATAGTAAAATTCCTAATTCGTCTTGAGAAATACATTGGTTAACCAAAGGAATTGATGTGTTACGTACTTCGAAGTTCTCATCAGGAACACTTATAGGTAAATATTGTGCGTTAGGAATAATATGTTCGATTACAACAGTGAAATACAATTCAAATTTATATAATTCAAATTACACATATAGATCAGCGCTAAAGGTAAATGAACAATTATTTTTCGCCTAAAATATATTTCGGAAAAAGTAACAGCATATAGATGGCATCAGGATATAGATTTTTGTGAGAACGCCAAGGCCCCATTTACTTCTACTTGAAGCAGTTATACCTTGCAATAATTATTGGAAATAGTCTTTCTGCCAGTAATGCAAATCAAGAAACATCAATAAATGATCAAATGAATATAGTGGAATATGTGAAGTTTTATGCAAAGAATATATCTAGTATATTAAGCTTGCTTCATCAACGCTTCTCTATCCACCATCATGCATCTTCTAATCGGGAGCTGAGTGACCAACTTTACTCCACCGTGTAGCTGCTTGTGGGTGACCATTCTCTCTGTAAATGTATTGATTAAAAATATATTATCATCATAGTTGAAGGAAATTTGGAAAATCAGTGAGAAATTTAAGAGTCAGTTTCCCTTTATAAACACATCAGGGGGACACTAATTTTTTGAATATGAAAAAATAAGTTTTTCGGAAAGAAATCTATCAAGTTAGATTTTTTACTTGAAACAATGATAACTTCAATATTATTCTTTTAAGATTTACTTTAACAACTCTGTTATTGAATTTTCACATAATGGAGTAGTTACTTAATTCCACGGTATAAATTTGTCATTGAGCTCGTTTCTAGTATATTTTGAAATTATCTTCTTTAGGAATATTATGACTCTAATTGGTCTCTAGAAATTAATCGGGGCAATATCGAACATATAGTTAAATATTAACAGATATTTTAATCTTGCCTCTTTACGAAATCTTGATTTCTACATATTACCAGCTCTCACCTTTTACAAATGTGGTCAGATCATCAGCAGAAACGGCTTGGTGATCATCTCCCGGCTTCAGAATGACGTATGCTGTGGCTAAATTTGTCGCTTCTGCGTTCGGTGTGGGTACCACACAGCAGTTGAGAATTGAAGGATGCATTGAGAGTACAGCCTCAATTTCAAGTGGAGCCACCTAAATGAAATGAAATACAGCTGGAATGACACACCTCTTCCTGAGTTGGATGTAATCATGTAATTTAATAATAGCAAAACAAATGTGGCGCAGTTGCTGCTATTCCTCGGCTTCTGCAGGTTTGGCATTCCTCACCCAGGAAACTATTTTCTCTTTTGTGATCACCTATTGTGTTTTTACGTTACGTTATGTAATATCTTTTTACGTTATATTTACATTAACATTTTACCCGAGACTAAACGAGAACATGCAAATCTAATTTTTCATCTGTATTTTTTTTTTAGTAAATTCAAAATTCCTTTGAACGATAGTATACTGCCACACTTTCTCTGTCACACGCACTTTCATGTGCAAATGTAATGTGTGTTATACAGTGGTTTAGACTCGGTGAGGAAAGAATTTCACATTAAAAAACCGGCTTTATTACGATCGGTTAATTTAAAGTTTCACTGTCAGTTAAGAAACTCCCTAGCTGAGCCAAGAGTTAATAGTGAGTTCACCTGACAGAATTAAGCCTCAAGCTCACCAGCAACACTTTGGATGTTTATCCTGCGATTACTCCAATGAAGTAGTCCCCACATTGGTCAATATCGACCCCAAGAGGTTGATTAATACACGAGGGCCAAAAGGAGGTCGATTAATACCAAAGAAGATCAATTAAAATGCCTAGGAATAGATCAAACTTAGATATAATTATAATTCCTTCCAATTCTAAATATCAATTTTAGCAAAACGTGGCAACACTGCACTCTGAGAAAGAACTGCCAGTTCTTTATAGCTCGTGAGGGAGTAAGTTGTGTCTCTTACTGCAGCCGTTTTGTTGTGATGCAAACGTATTGTGTTTTTCACATTAAAAATCTGATTTTGAAAAAACTGATTTCGGAAATATTACTGCAGTAGCTACTGACGGTGCACATGCTATGGTAAGCCATTACAGAGGATTTTTCGTCTTTCTGGAGGAAAAAGTTCGTAAAGTACGTACTCTTCACTGTGTCCTACACAGGCAGCATCTTGTAGTAAAAAAAATGAGTGGTGAACTTCGTGATATTAAAAAAAATGTGCATCAGGTCAGTAAATGAAATTGAAGCTCATTCTCTCGATTCCCGACTGTTTGCGAAGCTATGTGAAGAAAATGATGAAACTTTCAACCAATTACTTTTGCACACTGAGGTAAGGTGATAGTTTGTAGAAGCTCGTATATCAAAGTTTACCTGATGGTCGAGGTACTTGAAAACATGTGCAGTCCGGTCTATTGAGTAAAGGTTTCCAGCCTGATCGAAGCAGACGTAATCACCAGTGTGAAACCAGCCATCGGAATCCTTTGCGCATTTATACCTATCCTGAAAATTAGGTAAGTTTGACAAATATAGAATAAAAGTAATGTTAAAAGAATTGGGATTATTCAGTGGCATGTCTAATTTAGTCAAATAATATTTTTTTGAACAATTTTATGTAAAAGTATCGGAAAACTAGCATGATTTTACCATGGATATAATTTAATGTTGATGAGATAATTTATAAATAATTCAAAGACGACTTATAATTAGAAATTAGAAAATTTTATTAAACACGCCGAGCAGTTTCAGAGTATGTTGCAACTGGAATCCAAAAAATGCATCCAAAACTAATGTTATATAAACATTTAGATCAAATATATTTCTCCCGCCATACAAGTATTTTTGCCTTTTTAAATATTCTCAAGTAAACTTCGGGGAACTACATCTTTTTATAATACTTTTACCTTTGGGTCGGATGTTGTGTATCCCATTGTGATGTAAGGATTTCGCACGAGCAGCTCTCCTTTCTCTAAAGGTCCAAGTTCGGATCCAGTGAATACATCAATTACCTATAATACAATGCAAATGAATTATTCAGACTATTTTTGAATGTACACGCTACAATTTCAAGTGCGTAGCTTAAAAAAACCCATATGAAAGAAATAATCTTACCTTGGCTTCAACCATAGGAAGTACTTTCCCAGCAGTCAAACAGTAATCTGAAGAAGAATAAAATATATATTAATTAATATTCATTTACAAATGCATACATTATTTTTGAAAATTTATCTCGTTTGCTGCTCACTCCGTTTATATATCGAAGAGCTCTATTTAGCATTATTCCCTTTCCTCCACATTTATTACTGCTTGTCTGCTTTCGCCACATTTGATCTATGCTGACTTATCCCTACATTCGGAGTGTCTTTAACTTATACCACAGTATTACTTCCACTTCACATCAAGATAAGCAACATCACGTCCCAGTACAGCTTATGAAAATGTTACCTTATTTCAAGGAATTATAAAGAGTTCTGGTGTTTTACTTTGGCTCGACTGCACCATCTTCTCTGTTAGATGTATATTGACAAAAAAATTCTGCATTCAAAGGGGTAATATTCCGCTTTAAAATGTTTTTTTTTATCACATTATCCGCCATCATAGTATTTGCTCCACCTCCGCACTTGGAAAAATATTATTTTGGGTGTCGTACTCAATTTCAGAAATTGTGTCGCCGTTTCTGCGAGTCTCTATTAGGTAAACTTGGCGATAAAAATGCTAAAAATCGAACCTAAATCACCATTTTTGTGGAGAACAATTTAAGAATACAAATCTAAGAAATAATGCGCCAAAATGCGCGAGATGAATTCATTATAAATAATATGTTGTGCAATTTTAGAAACTGTTGATTACCTGAGTCAATTTCAACTGCCTTCATTCCTAAGACAGAAACCGCCTTTTCCGGACTTTCACTTATGTTCTCCAACCCTTCACCACATTCTGTGCCAGCAACATAGAGAACTTCAGAGATGCCATATAGCTGAGGAAAGCAATTTTGGATGATTATCTTAGGCGTTGCTCATGTCATAATA
This sequence comes from Rhinocypha anisoptera, assembly GCA_011762765.2. NCBI lineage: Eukaryota > Metazoa > Arthropoda > Insecta > Odonata > Chlorocyphidae > Rhinocypha > Rhinocypha anisoptera. The sequence continues at coordinate 10,959 of WURS02102279.1, read as the reverse complement.
AAATATCACATTTAATTATTATTTTAAATCTGATAAAATATCCAATTGTTAAGACTGTCTTTAATATTAATAGTAAATTAAAGGGCCCACGGCCCACACTCGTGAAATAAGAAAATAAAATCGTTAAAATTAAGGTAAAGACCCAAATATTATTCCAACCTGTACGATTTTAGCTTGAGGAAAATTTTGGGAAAGAAGTTTGGTGGTTTCCACATCCAAGTAAGATCCTCCCATTGTCAGTCTTTCAATAAAGTTAAGGTTTTGAGAGTTTGCCTCTGGTACACGAGCAAACCATTTCGCCACAAATCCGTACAGGAACACAGATCCTGGCTATAAAAAATATTAACATTTTTTCAGTCATGACAACATTTTAACTTGAAAGAATTCTGCCAATTTATAGTGGCATCAGTATTTCCATGGTTGGAATAATATATCTTTCGTATTTTTCCACAGTTAGTTACAACTATGGAAGAGTACGAAACATCTTTTATTCCAACCATGGATATTCATAACTTCCACGAAGTGAAACCTGATATCGTCGATTTTAGGCATCAGTATCAATGGAAATATCAGATAGTAAAAATGAAAATGATTTACACAATAGATTAAATAAATAAATAGGGATGTGAACTTATGAATAGCATATGAATTCATAGCCTCACCTTATATTTCTGAAGGTAACCGATGAATGTCTCAAAACTGAACTTTGATAAGGATAAATAGCTGTATCCCATCCACACGCAATGAACAATGCACATCATGGTTCCAGCAGAAAAATTAGGCATTTGCGTGAACAACGTGCCTCTCCCCATCAAGCCTCTGTTACAAATAGAGTAAGATAATTGAGGTTTAAAAATTTAGCTAACGAATACTAGGGCTTACCATTAGGACCATTACTTACAATAATGGGAATTACGTAGAAAGAAAGTTAATCAGTTCAGATACAAATATGACGAAAGGAAATAGATACGTCACGTCAATATAAAATGGAAACTATATGACCCCTTAGCGAATTTACAATTGTTTTTCAAGTAGTTCAAGTTTTAACTCAAGTAGTAGTGAGTATTTTTGTATGCAGGGTGCGTAGACACCCTCGGCTACTAACTACCTCTTCATATCGAAGAAAAGAAGCTATTAGACACACAAAACACAAATTTCTGAGGCGGGACTCAGATCTGTGATCTACTCGTTACCCTTCCGGCTCAAGTATAAGGCATACAAAATTATTCAGATGAACTTATCAGTCAGTAATCATTCTTTGAAATTTTTCGCAAATGGTAGAGAGTACTTAAAAATTTAAAACATAACCTGGGTGCTCTAATTCCATCATTGAACAAGGTCCTTATTGGGATAAGATTTATTCTTCAGCATTACCTCGGACCAAAACACTAAATGAATGATGCCTGTTAGGAGAAATTTAAAGGAACGTGGTCCCCCTTTAAATTACCAGCTCGAATTTAATCAACTGAAAGCTTCTCAGAATGTTAGAAAACACGTAGCGGTGCTGATAAACTTTAGCTTCTCAGAATGTTTAAAAACTAGGGTGCTGATAGGTCAAAATAGTTAAAAAATAAAATAGTATTACAACTGATTTTCATTATACTCTTTTCTCTTTCCCAAAACGTAAAATACAAATAATGTGAAACAAGTTTTCTGTACGTACTTGGCATTGCACAACAAGGCGATGTAGTTGAAATGGGTGTGGGCACAACCTTTGGGAGATCCCGTAGATCCACTAGTGTTAAAAATGGAAGCAATATCATCCTTTGGTGAGATTCCAATGTCATCAGGCAAAGCTAAAAAGATAAAATACATGTTGCAAACCTTTGTGAAACCAGTTCAATAATAAATTTAAAATTCAATTCATTTAGTAGTGCAAACAAATTTGAAAATCAAGTTTTCAAATTAAAAGGTTCGATCATTTCGTGCAATAATGCACCACGATGCTTAAATATCAGTTTTTATATGATGAAAATTTTTGAACAAATTCCTAGAAAGTAAAGACGAGATGTATTTCTTAAATATAATCCATCTTAACGCACGTAAAAATATACTACAAATCGCGCGCATTAGGGGTTCAATAATTATATCCTCTAAAAGACTATATTTTAAAGTTGTTTTTAGCCTGTTTGCCAGTTTGACGTTAACGGAAAATGCTCAAGTAATAAGTACATTGAGGCACTTAAAATGCCCGTAATTTCGGTCCTTGATTGTTAAAAAATTCTAATTAAAGGAAAGTTGTGTAGAACTGAAACCAAACTATACATTAATATTTGAAAGAGAAATCGAACTACACTATTTGTCGAAATCAACTGTCCATCACCAATTATGCACCTATCATTGACAAAGAAATCATTTCGAAACATTGACGTGATAATCCCTAACTCAGCATTTCCCTCCATTGGGCGTGCTCACGATTTTTCTCAGGCTTTGAAAAATTAGCGGGGCCACTTGGTGGAGGATTTGATGGTCCCGGGTTAAAATTCACCTATTTCCCCAAATGGACACCTAAAAACATACCTGGGATGTATAGTTTTCTAGATGCTAGACCTACCTAGAAAACCGCATGTGGAACTGAAAAAGGAGCTGAAGTGGGAATTTACTCCTGAATAGATTTAACACACCCCGTGGCTTGTGAACCACCCGTCAACTCAGCCTAAGTTTTGATTAGTGTGGTTTTTAGGCAAGGTATGATGTGAAAGGTTCTCTGATGATTAAAGCGCAGAGGTAGAAAATTAATCGCTCCATTCCAAACCATACGGAGATTAGAGTAGAGAAGAGGATATATCCGAGATGGCGGACCTTGTTCTCTGCGGATCAGAGAACAAGGTGGAAAAACCAAAAGCCATTATCATAAGCGGATGGAGGAGTTTAAGATCCCATAAAGTCAACTCAGCTGCAATCACAGAAGGAACGAACTACAAGGACGTAAGCCGCCTCCAAATGCATTTCGCGAAGGATTGTGATGAGCGGGAGTGAATCCGATTAAGATACACGCACCACACTTTACAATTACGGTTAAACCCCTCGATCGAGGCTGATGTCAAACCTGAGCATGGTGTCAGGTTTGCGATGATCAGTTTCACGTGGATCAATGAATTGAGGCGATGTTTAAATAATAATTGTATATGCGTGTTTTCTTTGGATATAATTTACAGGAAAGGAATGAGTATGGACAAATTAAAAATTAATTTTCAGAAGCAAACCCTCAAAAGCATCAGTTACTTTTATGCGTCTGAAAAATTTCCCTATACATTAAAAAAATACTATAAAACTGTTGAGATATCACTTCAAAGTTTTGAAGTTGTTTATTTATTTTAAAATTTTTACCTAACATTAAACAAAAATAGTTTTCTACATGTCAACAAGAGAGACAAAGTTACAGGTGGTTTGACTGGATGCTGAACGGTCAATGAATAAGAGAGTTCAACTCATTTTTGTTCAATTTTTTTAGTTGATTACAATGTTACGAAATGGATCAGGAGCTCTACTTTTTAGCGAGATACAGCATTATGAACTTAAATGCTTTACAATATGATTTTCCAGTATATGTAATATATAATTGAATATGATATAATTTTAGGTCGTGGTAGGCCAATGGTTAGAGCGCTTAGTCTTAGGCTTGGCTAGTGAACAGGCTGCCCGTGTGCTGTGGCGCCTCTGGAAATTTTCAGCTAAACACAAGCTGAGAAATATTCTAATTACTAAAAATCTCTTGACTTTGTTTGGGTACCTAGGAAAACCTAGGTGGCACAAGAAAAGAAACTGCCCCACCTAACCTGATGTGTGAATTTCATACGCCATTGGTCTTAATAGTAAGTGAGTCCTATCCTTAACTACCAAACCGATCTTAGGATTGAATACTGTGGTTTGAATATAATTTGGTAAATGTAATAGCATACATTCTTACACATAATTTTCCATTCGTTATCCGAGGAGGATCATTTCGCTTCGTATCTTTCAGTTATATCCCAGTAATGAGAGGCTAGAGGCTAGCGGCCGTGAGATTAAAAGAAATGTATGTCACCCAAGAATAATATCCTAAAGTAGGCTAAATGGCGAGCACAGATCAGAAAGAAAACATCATAAAAACCACGCCACACTCAGGCAGAGTAATCTAGGGTATAGAAGAGGCATGAGCTATTGGCTATCATAAGTGAATTGGGAGAAAACCTGTAGTCAACATAAGAGTGAACCTACAAGGACTCCTACATCGATATTTCTGTCAACTAGGAGATCATCGATGGGAAGAAGGATTTGAAAACCTTAACAAAGGATAGCATAGTGATGAAGAACTGTTAAAAGTTAATTGTCTTTACTTACCTATATACTTGACTTTGAATAGTTCTTCATCTCTATCCTAGGCCAAGGGTTTCGAAATACTTCACACTGCGGTTGGTCACCTGTTGACCGAAATATCGATATTGGAGTCTCATAGATATACACTCTTATATTGACTATCGGTTTTCTCCTAATTCAATCATGGAAATCCATGAAAATCAAATTCTACAAAGAGCGTTATCGATCCGAGATCTTACGCGGGGCGTTGTCATTCTCCAGAAGATCTTCGACGGATTCAGCACCATCTACGTGTCCACCCAAGGAGAGAATCTTCACCTGGGGCAGGTCAAGAGACGGCAAGATGGGCAGAATGGAAGGGGCCGTCTCGGGGTCACACATGACGATGTTGGGCTGGCTCTCCTTCATCTGACTCTCCATCTCCTCTATCGGGAATAAGACAAGATGTCCGATCGAAATTACCGACTTAAGGGAAAATGGATGACAATTATGACGGACAATTACGACACGGATGATCGATTAAAATATTTAAAGATATTCACAAGCAAGCAAATAAGAAATTCCCATGTAGCGGAAAAGAATATATTTTAAAAAACCTTGGATTACTGTAGATTTAATAGATACAATCCGATTAAGAGATGGTCTTCATAATACATTTTTTAAAACTGCCCAAGTAACAGGCAGTAGAGATGAAAATATCAGCATATAAAGAACAGTGAGAAATTTTAATTGTATTTTAGTAAGCTAAAAACATACGTCATGATACAAAGAAACTTTGGGAAGAAATTAAATGTGTAACTGGAAATAGGAAAAACAGGACACCAGATCTGGATATTGTGAAATATTGTACAGGTCCAATGGAATTAAAAAATGTTAAGAATTTATTTTTAAATCAATATACGACACCAATAGAAGGGATCAAAATTCAAAGCTCAGGAGAATGTAATAACAACGTTGTATCTCTGTAACAGCATTAAACAGCATGGCGAATGATCACGCTAGTTATGATGAGATAAATATATTTTAAAACAGATGGTAAAATAAAGCCCCTGGTATCGATGTTTCATATATTAGTGACTTAAAACTAAACATTTTCATAACAGTCTTAAAACATTTTACAAACTCTATTTAAAACAATGATATAGTGCTTGATATTCATAAAAACGGCTTTCGTTCGTTCAATACGGTGCGTTCAAAAAGTACATAACCTTTGGTCGTCAATAAATACCTTTAACAAATTTCATTTAATCACCTTCAAAATGCTCACACACTTCATACAGCGGTTCTGCCACTGATGGTTTTACTGCTTTAAAGCCTTCTCTGAAATGCTATGGAATTCCACCGTCGCTATTATAAAAATTTCCTCACGTGACTCAAATCGCGTCCCTTTCAGCCTGGTTTTCAACTTCTGAAAGAGCAAGAAGCACGCGGTACCATATTGGGTGAGTATAGAGCCTGAAAGCAAGTGGTGTGTTGCTTTTGGCCAGGAAAGTTTGGATAACTTGGGCTGAATGAGCTGGCGAATTATCGTGGTGAAGTTGCCAATGTCGGCCGCTTTCAACGAACATCACGAAGACGACTTAGAACCTCCAGGCAGTATTTATTATTGATTGTTTGGTCTTATGGTAATAATTGTTTGGTCCATGATCCAAAATTGCACGGGAGTCAAAAAGCAGGTAAAAATTACTATTTCATTGCTTTTAACCTAAAGAGCTTTTTTGGGCTAAGGTGCTTCCACTAAGTGGACTGAAACTTCTTTTCCGGGTTTTAACCATAAGCCCATGTGTCATCAATAGTGATTAAAGTCTTCATGAAGTCTCGGTCGTGGCTTGCACAGTCCAGTAGAGCAACTTTCATGCGGTTTTTATTCTTTTTCTGCGCCACCACCTTCGGGACGTATTTTAACGATACTCTCAGCATGTACAAATCCTCAGTAAAAATGGCTTGCACCGATCCGGCATTTATTCCCACTCCTATAAAATTTTCCTGGATTGTTATAAGACGACCTCACGAGTCTAACCTTCTCAATAAGCTACTCGTTTTGGCTTGTGAAGGACATGACTCGGAGTGTGCCACGCTGTTCACTTAGGTATGGCCATGTTTGATGCGGTTGTCCCGGTGCTTCATCCGACTTTGGCATATGGAATCATCGCCAAACACCTGCTGGATCTTTTCGATGGTTTGAGCACTAGTATGATAAAGATTTTGGCAACACATAATGCAATGCCTCTTTGGTCACCTGGAGCGCAAACGAACATCCGACGAGTGTGCAGGAAAGGTCTAAAAACTGACGCGGCGTACTGGTGCCATCATTTTCACTCATGCGAAGTAAAGGCAGTCTCACCTCCAGCCCAAAGGCTTTTAACGATGCAACATTAGTTTTGGTGGTAAAAAAAAATGAAGCCAGATACTTTCTAGCATCAAGGCTATTGTCATACTGAAACTAGAAATTATAGACCCAATTCGATTCTGCCAAGTATCAGAAAAATACGAGAAGGTCATGTGGCAAACTTAAAAGTTTTTTTGGACAGAGATGGTATGATTTATAAAAAAATACAATATGGCCTCCAAAAGTGTGAAGAAACAAAACTTAGATATTCTGAGGCAATTCGACATAAATTAGATGGTGAATAAATATGATACTTACATGCATTTATAATAAAAAAGTTTATAATATGATCATACATTTTTGATAAAAATATTGGAAAATGTTGGAGCAAGTAGATTGGCTTAGTATTTGTCAAATAGAAAAATTTAATATAAGGTAAAAGATTTTATATAAGTGATTCTATTATGATAAAGATAGGCGTGGGGTCTATTTTAGGACTATGTACGTATATAATTTCTCTTAATGACTTATATGAGTCTGTAAATGGGATTTTGTGTACAAATGACACAGTACCAATATCAAAACATGCCACTTTTAAGGTTTATGTGCAGATTTCAATAATATATTGAAATGGTCACATGATAATAAATTAATTTCAAATGGAAACGAGTCTAAATGAATGACAGTAACTTTTGAAACTTCCAATATTCAATCGGTGGACATAAGTCACAAGTCGAAGTCAAATTAAGCAAAATTAATAAATAGTTATTACATTCAGAATGATTCCGCGAGTTCCGTGGTGTACATTTGTAATTTCGTTGTTGGGTGATTTCACCGCGAAGGGATGATCTGATCATCGCCCAGTGCAATGTTTCCGAGAAGACTCACCCCTTGTCTCGAACGGGAAGCATCCACGAACAGCGGCACCACACATCCAACAAGCAATTTGCACCACGTATACAAGGGCAGATTCGTAAGTGGTGAAAAATAAGAGACCCCCTCTCCTCAGGCCACGCTGCCACAAAGACGCGGCCAGGGATCTCGACATTTCCTCCAGCTTCGAGAACGGGATAGACTTTCCCGTGACAACATCAGTCTGAATAGAAATAGGTACAAGGTCAGTTAATGACAAAAATGTTCTGACCAGATAATTTTCGAATATTTGCGATAGACAGCTCTTATACGTCATCCTTTTTATGACGGATTACTTGAAAATATTTTGCTTCATTGCTCTTTAATGAATATTATACGCTTTGAGAATACTTTCATAAAATTAAACATTTCAAAGTGAGAATCATTATCCAAATGATCCAGGTCACTCAAACTATTCTTGGGGCTAAAGTTTAAAAATATAAATGGAATAAATATATTATGTAATATATATTATTAGCGTATTATAATGCATAAAATGGATGATTCAATGCCAATAGGATATATATATATAAATTATAGTTTACAAAGTAAAATACAATTAAATATATTTTTAAAAAGCTGTAAATTAACCGTCGAAAATAAGAAGATGATATTATATGAACATTTTCTGACTCGTATGCTTTTAAGAAACCCCAATTTTCTACTGCAAGTTATTTTTCAACCAGGTAAATAAATGTGTACTACATAAAAGATAGACAAAAAATCAAGTATTTAATTACATTTCAGACATAAAATATTATTTATTACGCGCTATATTCAAATATTTCTTTTCAGCGGACCGATTCAACCTATTGCTCATGCCAATTATTTTGCTTCAAATGTAACTTCTTCAATGGGTTGCAACGACCTCGCTTACATCAAAGCGGCAATTACAATGACGCAAAATAACATTAGGACGATCGGAATTAAAGTTTGCGAGATTATCGATTTATTATCTAATGAAACTAATAATTTTATCCACTACCTACACAATGTTATTTATTAATTAATTTCCTTATATATTATTATTGTTGGTGAACTAATAACTCTTCTCCAATGTACGCTGAATCGTTAGATAAATACCTCCATTTCTAAGATTAAGGTTATCATTGTCATGGAATTCCCGGTTTCTTAGGAGTTAATCGAATTTATCAAAGAGAATGTGTATTATTTTAAAGAGATCATGTGATTCATAATTACACTTTCCACTCTGTACTCTGAGTAAAGATAAATAAACACATCGATTTCGATAGCATTTTTTTCTGCCACGAAAGCAATTTATGCACAAACTCACAAGTCTTTTTTTTTCAAGGTATTGTTTCAAGTCTGGTCAGCACTAATAGGCTCTTCAGACCGGGAGTAAGGGTAAAGAAGGATGGGAATGGAAGGCTAGGAGGAAGTTTAGGCTCATAAGAGCCTACCCGAAAACCACAATTCTTTAATTAAATGCATTTATATAATTATGCATTTAATTAAATGCATAATTATATATACTGATTTTATAAGAACATATATTGAATTACGCACAGAAGACGTAATAAAATAATAAATAACAAAGCAAGTTAGACCATCGGTTATCTGAATATTATAGATTAATCATGAACGTGCTTTTCCACGGAACAAATTGTAATGAAATTTTTGCTCTATCAAAGAACTCTTAAAAGGACCAATCACGAGCGAGTGGGTCGAGCTCTCCAACGCACTCTAGGGAGAGTTTCCACTAATTCTGGGAACTTACAACAAAAGGCTGATCTCCCATGTTTGGTAACTTCTCACGCAGGGAGCTGAAAATGAACTCAGGTAAGGTGACATTGTTTGGGATGTCGAGTTCCCTTTGAGCCCACGGGGAGATGACCACTTTGTCCGATCGGAACACCATCTTTCAAATCCTTGGACTGGGATTGAGGACACCTGTAGCGACGAATGAGAGAGTGAAAATGACTTCATCAGATCAGTAATTATAGGTCATTGGGGGGATAACATAGCTGATCAAGGATATTTTAAACCAAGCATCTTACAAAGAAGGCGAAACATTCAAAACAGAGGTGCGTATATGTAGGAAAATAATTTACAGAGTACTCAAAGAAGTTTAATTTAAGGATCGTTTTTGGTGGCAATTATAATAAACTCGGTTCACCAGAAACACTATAATTTTCCAGTTCAAATTTACTAATGCAATAATTGATTGCACATGAGTATTATTCCTTTGACTGGCATATGTAATAATAAAAGGGGCGGATTTATATTGCCAGGTCAAATTGTTGTGCATAGTCTTACAGAATCACGCTTTCTTACTTAAACGACAGGTTTTTCCTGGCTAAATTATTAAGGGACTAAAGTAGACTTATTTAGTATACTTTATAAAGTATATAGTATATTTATAAAGTAGACTAAAGTAACATTAATCCATGCAGACAGAATGAACCAGAAAACCAAACTGCTATTGTGACTCTCAAATATTGCGATTCTTTAGTTTTGTATATCCATAGAGAGAAGAATCGGGAATAGGCGGTCCCTTTATCTGAGTTGTTTAAATGAAATTGCTTCACTTTTTGTTAATACCAACGTGAATACTTTCCTTTAGCCAAAGACGCACCTTAGGCAGAAACTTTCTCCCTGCCTTCACCCACTGGTAGAGAATATCAACTCGGAAGACAAGAAACTTATGAGAAAAAATGTAGTTCAAATTGAGCCGGGAGATGAAAAACCCTAAGATTTCTTTTTTACAGAATTCGATGATTCCCCTCATTCACTTCCCTCAATATTATCATTGTTTGCGACGTTCTACAAAGGAAATCCTTCAGCGTAAGAAATTTTCGTATCACTTCTAAAATAATGGAAAAATGGTGAACTTAAAAAATTGCAATTTTGAAGACACCCTATTTTTTCTTCGATACAAAATGAAAAACGCGAGGAAACTATCGAATATATCATTTTGTATGTGAATAGGTGCTTCAATTAATGGCAACACCATGAAATAAAAATAGCGAACGTTAAAAGATACAATCATTCCTAAAATATCCAAACGGTAATTAAAGATGGATAACGTCTTAGCAAATAGCATAATACTAGAAAAACTAGACCCTGAAGCCTGAAAAATAAATTTCACTGATTTAGAAAGACAAGATCATCATTTCAAATTTCTACAAGGAATCAAAATTCCCTAATGTCTAAGAACTCACAATTGAAGGTTCGAAAATTAAGCGTCAAGAATAAATGAACAACGGACGAAAAAACCGCCATGTTTCACTTAAACGATGAAAGGACACAGAACACAATTCGAACTCGCTGATAAGCCTCGTTCAGAATCAACCCACGAGATTGTGACGAAAAATATTCCTTCAAAGGTCACATTTATTCACTAAAATTCCACTCGATACGTCCTCAGCACATACCTACGCGAGTGAGTGTTTTTACCC
>WURS02102171.1:0-23456 GCA_011762765.2 Rhinocypha anisoptera | reverse complement strand
AAGTGCTTTTCTAAACTCGCATTGGTTTACAAGCCTTTCTCCCACATAGTGTAAAGCAGTTAGGTACTCACTGTACTGGCCAGTGTTCCCTGGACTGTAAACAATCGAATTCGATTAACTACTATCGAACGTAGTGCACGTGTGAACAATGGGAATTTTGTGGGGAGCCATCTGTTGGTTTTGAAGTAAAAAGTATACGAGTCTTTAAAAACTTATCGGAATACCTAATACTTAACCCTTTCGATCCTAAGGATTATCACTGATAATTTATCAGTAAAAGATAAGCCTTATATCGCTAATTAAATGAGCGGGACACATACCTCCCGATAGCGCCTTCGGGAGCGAAAGGTTTAACAACTCTTTTTTCTCTGACTTTATCTCTGTTAGTCGGACAAAACAATCAACATCTACGTAGATATACTGCCCGGGTAACAACACTTTTAATCAATGCGCATTCAACTTTCCCCGAGACATCTGGAAAAGTATGGTGTAGGCAATAAACCAGATGGGCACAGAAAAGCTCTGCAAATGACGAATTCAGTTCAATGTTTTTCCAATAAATGAATATGTTCAGGCAATTCAAGCTCTGATTCAAGCCCGTCGATTGACTCAATGACATTCTCAAATCAAATGTTTATTGTTTTAAGTTTAAGTAGACCAAATACCACAAATTCCATGTAAAACCAAACCGGACACGCCAAAATACAACAAAATAGTACTAAATAGCAATTGTTTCAAAGCTTAAAGTACGTTTATGACTTTTCATTTTAAACAATTTGATACAATAGTTATTGAAATCACATATTTTTAATATTCTTGAAATTTAAAAATTTAGTATTTATACTAACTAAATTTTTTGAGCAATATGAATTTTCGGCAACAAAGAGTTTTTGTAATAAAATTATTTTCATAATCCTATCCTTCAGCGTTTAAAACTTTTCCGGTTTATATAAGCAAGAAATATTAAAGATATGCAATTTCAATAACTGTTTGTACCGTAAAATTCCTTTTGAATTCAAGAGTTTAAAAATATCATTAGTTATAAGCGTACTTTAGAAGTTTTGCAACAATTGTAACTAAAGTAAAGTATAATAAAGCCAAGCCTGATTTAGTGGGTTTGAGTGAAAAATGTGCATAAGCATTACGAAAATTAATTAAGCCGTATCTTAAGCCGCTAGACGATATTCCATGCAAGTAATACAATGTAAACATTTTCACTCGAATTTTCTAAATCAACTCTGAAAAAAAGTGAACCGAGTCGCCATCTGTCGAGCAGTTTTCACTTGACCATGTTGCGTTGCTCAATGCGTGCGGGCTCGGACAGTGGTGGCAATCCGAATGACTCCACTTTGGGTTTGCTCACCACTTTTCGTGTCGAAGATGACTTGGTCTTGGTCTGAGGTGCTCCCGTGATGGCCAAGGGAATTGTGGTGGTAGTAGTGCTAGAAGTGGTGCCACTCGTGCTCTTCTTCTTCCCTTTAGTCGATGGCACCTTAGCACGACTCGTCGAAGCTCGATTTGGCCCACTGCTCTTCTTGTTCGTCTTGTTGCTGTTATCATTACTTTGATCAGCACAATCCTTTCCTTTGGAACTCTTATTGACTGTAGCGGCAGTGGTGGATTTTGTTGTTTTGTGCTCGATCTTGATGGTGGCCTGCAAACCATTAGTCTTTCTATCTCTACTTGTTGTGGCCGGTGTCTCCTGTGTTAAGTGTGAAGAAAAAATAGCACGGTGAGAGATGAAACAAGATAGACCACTCTATCTCTCTATCTCACACTAACCTCCTCCTTGTTGTCTTTTGTCGGGTGTTCACTTTTTAGTTCCGGGGTGTAAAACGATGGCATCGCCAGTGGTTGAGCTTCGTCATTATCATCATCAACGTGGTTTGGTCGCTCTTCATCTTGCATTCTTCTAATCACCTGGTCACCTGAAGTTTCCTCGCCACCATGATAAACAGAAGCAATTGAGGTTGATTTGGATGGTCCTTTGGTCATGGTGATGGTTCGAGCACAACTTGTAACACGTTGCAAATAGTTACACGACTCGAGCTGCGGATCAAAGGCAAGACCTTCCGGACAGGTTCGTTCTTGGTAATAAAACACGTTCTCGGTGGGTGCATAGCGACACCGGACAAACACTCGACAGTCGTCCTCGTGTGGCCATATGCCTTCCGAACGACATCGTTTGGTTTGAGTTTTCAACTTGTTGCGCCTTTGGTAGTACACCAACAAAATCGGATTTGGCTCAAACTCAAATCCAGCATTTGCATTTGGCAAAAACAGGTTTGGTTTTAGCATTTTTGGAATCATCATATTAGAAAAAATAGCGTTGTCATCTTCGAACTTGCTGTTAGGCTTGGATTCGGCTAAGCCAACGAGAATTACAAAATAAGCTAAAAGAGTGGCAAAGAGCATTTTGGTGGTGAGTAAACTCTCTACCTGTCAATCTGATGATTGTCACATGTCTACTCTGTTTGCTTTTTATAATAATTGAGCACGTCGGAATCAATTTGTCGCATTATGGGCAAATAGGGTTGAAGCTGTTCTTAGAAAAACAGGTTTGCTACTCCATACCTCTTACTGATGTCTTGGTTTGCACGGGTGCGTTCTTCGGGTTTGTCTTGTTATTACCCCTACAAATGCCGGTGGCGGCACCTTTGTCCACTCTACTTCAATTTGTCGTTGAAGCCGATTGGCAACGACCGATTGATGGCGTGCGGCATCGGCGTTCGCCATCACTGTCAAAGGGTTTGCTATCGATCGAACGCGACACATATAAAATAATTAATATGTTTCTGATGATAGCGCACACTATCGCATGTTTGTGCGTGCGGAATACATCTTACTCTGCCCGAGGGTATTTATTAGTCATTTTTTCTCACCATTTTCTCATCCATGTCCGCATTATTTGGGCGCATTCAAAAGGTACCGAATGAACGCAATATTTTCCCCGCTGAATCTAATTGCACATAATATTGTTGCCTCTGGCTATTTACTTGGGTTTTGTTTAATTTGGTTGTGTCTAACTTAACTTTGGTGAAGACATAATGATCGTTAAAGTTTTAAAGCTATTTTATGCTTTTATACGAAGTTCCAGATTCTGTGGTTTGCTTGGTAACCTCTACACGGAATATATCTTGACAATCTTGTTCGTAAAAGTCAGGCATTCGAATCAGATGTTTCTGGTAGACGAATTTAACCATTTTGGATTGGCAACTGCCACGAAGTTTTCTCTCATACGCCATGAGTTGTGCCACGAATGCGATGTTTGGTCGAATACAAAAGCGAGTACGTCGAACCATGAGGAACGCTTCGCGGCATGACATCTTGCGATACTTTATCAAATAAGCTACAATAGTGTTGGATCAAAACCATTTGACATGTTGACGAACTACACTGTTAAAAATACTGTTTAGTTATAACCTGACATTGAGCACGTTTCTGGTTATAACCCAACAATTTCAAAAATGCAATTTTTTAAGGCGACAATTTAAGACAAGTTGGTTTCCTACAATTTCAAAAGTTAGCTTATAAGGGTTGATTTTTCTAAATGTCTGCTTATAAACTTACATGTTTAAAGCCTATTACAAAAACTTGTTGAGTTATAACCTGACAGTATTTTAAACAGTGTACCGAAAGGTGATGACCTACCGATCACGAGAGTGGCAGATCGACTCACGCCCGCCATGCAGTGCACTACCGTTCGGCCGCCTCGCTTGGCCACCTCATAGATCTTGTCGGAGACATCATCAAAGAACATCAACATATCCTCGGTGATATCATCCTCCAACGGCACTCGGTATGACTCAATCAGTTTATGCTTGAGTAGTGGTAGGTCGTGTGTGGCATTGATCACACACGTGATCTGGTACATGTGGAAGTTTTCGTAGGTGAGCCCACCAATGCCCGTGATGTAGAGGTGGGAGGTGACCCGGTCCAAGTTGCTAAACGGTGGCTGCAGTACGAGTCGCTTCTCTTCGAGTACTTGACGGTCGCGACAAAGAGCCACGATGCCACTCTTGGTCATCAACTCGGACGTGTCCTTACAGATCGCTTGTCCATTGTCTGTTCGGGTCAGTCTCTGCGCTGCCAGAAGTGTGTGGAACTTTTCTTCCTGATTCGCATTTTTACTTTTGCTATTACCCATTACCTACGAATCACCACAAAACCAAACGCGCTGCTTCTCGCACTTTATTCGCTATGCCAATTTGGTAATTCGAAAATTTATTAAGCGATAATGAAATCAGTAGAGTCAAATGGTCAAAAAGCTAAGCAGCAGCAAAAATGATGTGCAAAAAATCAAAATGCATAATGAGTTGAAGAACGAGAAACGAAACGAGTGCGCCGAAGGCAACATCACAGATAGTGCTCAGAACTAGACGGTGCAGCGACGGTGACCTCTGGACAGAGAGGGGGGAGAGAGAGAGAAATGGTCACCGCGCCTTTGGCCGTGGTGGCTGGCTGGTTTCGTTTAACGAACTCGGACGATATGAAGATGATGAGTGCCAGTTGGGTGAGTGTCTGGTGAACAGACTGGGCTAGGGTCAGGCGAGTTAGCGTGCGTGGTTGGGTGGGGGCTCGAGTCCATTGTTTCCTGTCCACGGGTAGGACCGAGGACAGCTCTGACATGTTCGTAGGGTGCGCATTTCGCCACGGAAGCGCACTTTGCACGTGTGTGGCGCCTTGCATGGAGGCGGCCGATACCGGATGTCGTCGCAGCCAAATGGAGCAAAGTTCTTGATTTTGGATAATGGAGTTGGATGACGCATCCACTGGATCATCTGCCAATTGGTGACCAGGTAGACGTCGTTGAGTTGAAGCATCTCGTCAAGGAAGCGAATGAAGCCTTTCATGTTGTGGTCGGTGAGGAACCAGCGTGAATGGAAGTACATGCCGAACGGGGACCGGTTGGTGCGATAGTGCCTCAGAAAGTTGGCCTTGACCATCTCGTACACGCCCTCTTCATCTGATGGGTTGAAACACCCATCGGCCATGGAGCATCGACCACCGCGCAGATCTTCCCACATCACCATGCCTACTTCCCAGAAACCTTGACAAGACAAAGAAAATTAGCATGTGTTGCAAAGGGTCGAGTGAGAGTGACTTACCGGGGTAGGAGTTGGTGGGACATGGCTCGATCATACAGTCGTGATTCACAGTGTAGTCGAGCGTATATGGCCAGTAGGGCGGATCGATGTCGTAGACTGGCATCGAGGAGTCATAGGAAAAGTTGGCCTCGTGCAACATCTCGAACATGGTGTTGCCGCCAGTCTGCAAGAAAGGAGCTCGCATTCCCCGAATTTCGCTCTGATCCACGCCAGCGTAGAGTTGCATGATTTCTCGTTGTCCGTGGATTTCCGACAACCATCTCTCCTTGGAGAATTTCTCCCCGAAGCTATGACTGTTGACAACAAACAAATTAATTAGTGAAACCCATTCTATTTTCTCAATATTGTTACCTGATTGAATGAGAAGCAATTTCGTGTCCCTTGGAGTAGAGATTTTGCACTTGCGAGTAGTCGGTCCACTCGTGGGACACATAGAAGGTGGCACGGATAGGACAACCGTTCGGGTTGCGACGATTCTCCTCGAATAATCGACGGTAAATCTCGCGATTCAGATCATTGACCGAATCATCGAAGGTGAGCAAAACAATTTGTGGAGTGTCTTTGGGTGCAAATCCACCTGCACGAAGAGTTGGGAATTAGAAGTGCAACAATGTGCCAGTGGTAGGAAGACTCACCTGGAATATCGGTACCACCACAGCGACAGTTGGGTGGGCGACATATCTCAGGGGTGCATCGTTTGGCCCGTTGGTAGTGTCCACTAGGACGCAAACTCTTGGGTGGCGTGGATTTTATCAGCTTCTTTTGCATCTTGGCGAGATCACTTTTGGAGATTTTCACCTGTTTCTTGATGGCTTTGACTTTCTTGTTGGAACTTGGCTTCGAATAGGAATATTCAGTGCTCCTAGGTGGCTTGGCTGGTACCTCGAGGAAGAGTGGAACCGTGGGTAGTGGTGGTAGTGGGGCTGCCAAGGCTCGTGAGTAGCTAGAATTGCTCATCGGTCGTGGCACCAGGCCTAGATTTACGGTGCGTGGCGAGTTGAGTGAACGGTGCGGTGTGTTGAGATCCGGCGTGGAGTGGAATGGCGCTGTGAGATGACATGTTAGTGAGTGAGAGTAGGGTGTAAGGCGAGGGTGGGAGGGGCGATTGGGTTAGGTAGGGTAGGATAGGGTTGGGTAGGTCCGTGCTTTACTGCGCCTCGGAGCCTGTGGACAACACAAACGGAGACAACACAAACAAATGAGACTCAGGTGAGCACTGAGCGAGTTAGCTTGGGCAGAGGCAGTTAGTTAGGCCCCTCGCCGCGCTCTCAGGCTACACGTGGCATACCTGCTGGAGCGTTTCAATTGAGACTGATTTGATGAGCTGGTTGACCACCAGCCACTGTGAAACTGAATCTCACCACCTCTCCTGAAGCCGATGAAGACGACTTGCCACTACTACTCTTTGTCTTTTGTTTCCACTTGTTTGTTTCTTTTGTTTTAGACTTTGACTTTGACTTGGATGGTGATGATGATGATGATGATTTGGCACGACTAGATTTGATACGTTTGTTCTCACTTTTCGTCTTTTTCTTCTCGCTTGGTTTCACTTTGACTCTTTTTTTAGGCGAAACCGACTTTTTGGCACTAAACTTTTTTGGTTTTCTTGTTGTTATTGTGATGCTGGTGGTCACCTTTGACTTTGTTTTCGACTTCTTTTTAACTACTTTTTTCTTTGTCCTCCGATCTACCTTTTTGGATTTGGACATTCGAGGTATTTTGGTAGTTGTGGTGGGACGAACTGTGGTAGTTGAAGGGAGATTCGCTTTTTGCTTTGCATCGTCTAACGAGAATTTAACCGCAGGGGTTTGCCAGACCCGCTCCCCAGAAGCTAAAGTAAGGTGCCATGGAGAGAGACCAGTTTATTAGGGCACCGAGAGAGCCTGGGAGAAGGGAGTGGGCGGGGACCTACGGGTACTACCTACCAACTCTACAATCTACTTTGTGTATGCGTGTGTGTCAAATAGTGTGCTTACCTGGTCGGCTCGCGGTGGCATTTTGCTTGTTGATGAACAAATCAACGAATTGAGTGAGTCGCGGTGGGGTGGGTGTGTTGGTGCGTGGCACTGTCGTGGTGATCGGTCGGTGGCGGGCGTGCGACCCAACTCGAGTGGCATTCCGTCGGGGTGGTCTCTCAGTGACTTCGGCGGAATCCTCGGTTTCGTCGTCGTAGCGAACCACAATCTCCTTGTTGTTCGGTCGATTCACCTCTTCGCTCGGTGACTCTTCGTCATCACCACCCTCGGCTTCGTCCACATTCTCGTCCTCGTCTTCGTTCTCCACGTCTTCATACTCCATGTCAGTGGATGAGCCACGGGTTGTGCTGGGTGGTGGCTGGAATGAAGTCGGCTGTTGTTTCATGTTGGGATTCACTGCAGCGTGGAAGCCTAGGTTGAAGGCTTGGAAAATGCTTTCCGGGTTGACTCGTGGGGTGGGAGGTGGTCTGGTGACTGGCGTGGATGGTGGCGCAGTCACTGTCACACGGTTTGGCTTGGTTCGTCTCACAGGCTGTGGCGTGTCTATTGCATTGGCCACCTCTTTGGCCACCGCTCGTGGTGTGAGATCGTCATTCTGGGGCCGTGCTGACTTTTTGCGAATGTCAATCGGCTGGGCAAAGTAGAAGCTATCATTATCCTCTTCGTTGTCGTCACTGCCATCTTCACTTTCTTCAGGCTCTCTGAGCACGGGCTTGCGCTCGAATGTGCGTACCGAGTCGACCAGTGGGACTGTTCGACGAAAGGAACCGGTTTCCCGGTTGTTGGCATGATTGCGCACTAATAGTGGATCGACTCGAGCCGAATTCCAAGGAAGCTGACGCTCGGTGGTAGGTGGACGAGCAGTGGTGGTTGGTGCTGCTGTCACCGTAGTGCTCTGCTGTTCGGGTCGTCTCTGCACACGAACACGCCGACGCACCTAGAATGGCAATGTGTTTTTTTAATTCACCTTTTTCTCTTGCCAATTAAATTTTTAATAAATACGAAAAAAAGTTACTGTACTACAAATTATGACTTATGACTACGGTGGCACCTAACTGTCACCTCTAACAAAGAAATCATCTTAGTTTTAATGACTACACACACAGGAATTTCAGTCTTCATTGCAAGTGATGTAGTGCAACGAAGCCAACTTTGACATTATTCAGTAGACAGTGGAGTTTGCTAATTAGCAAATTATAATTATCGGGTTCACTTTTTTAGTTATAAACCGCATAAGTTTAAAAATCATGGAAACTTCTAGTGTTAAAGCTATTTTTCAAAGGGGTTTGTTAACGACATTTGCGAATTATGAATAATTTAAAATGTTAAACTGTTAAAATAATGAATAATTACCGAAGTTCCCAAAAGTTGTGGTTTGGCCAGTTCGGGCAAAGTGGTGGGTGGTGGCGTGGTGGGAGGCTGTGTCCACTGAGTGGTGGTAACTGGCTGGTTGTGTGTCACCAGTCGGTAGCTGTCGCGGGCATTGTTGCGTTGCAGTGCGTTATTGCGATAATTTTGTTCTACGCTTCTCTGTGGGCTATCTGTGAGGAGAACTTCCTCTTCAACTCGCACTGCCTTGCGTGGCAGCATTCCTGGCAGAACATCGGAGGCGGTTCGAGCAGCAGTACGACCACGATTTCCCCAACCGGAACCTCCTCGTTGGTTGGTAGAAGCCACCGGGGAAGGTGAAGGGGTAGTGCGCGTGGTGGTTGTTACTGCTGTACTGCTCGTACTTTGGTTACTTTCCACTCGTCCTTGTGGAGTGTGTCTATGGCCATGCTTCTCTCGTCGGACCTGGTCAAAGTTGAGACTATGGAACCAAGGACCCACAGCCTCAACCTCTTCCTCTTCGCCATCCGACTCGGGCTCTTCTCTTACCGGTTGACGTCGATGTTGCGGCTGGTTGGCTGGTTGTCTCGTTCTGTCCGAAATGATTCGAACAGGTTCGATGTAATGGTCAGTGTAGTCCTCTTCGGGCAGAGAGAGTGAGGTGAGAGGTCGGCCCAGCCAGTAGCTGTCATCCTCATGAGCCAGCACAGGCTGTCGTCGATTGGCTGTGGCAATGTCCACATGGTTCTCATCACCCGAGTCTTCATTTTTCAGACGTAGCGAGCGACCAGTGTAGTCGCCTAGCGGGAAAGGAGTCATTAGAGTGTGTGGGGAGTATTGGGTATGCCATACCTCTATTACCATTGGATAGATTACACTGTACGTTGTACGGCCAATCGCAGGTCTTGAGAATGGTGCTGAAAACTAGTCCATCGTCGCACGCTTTGTCTGTTGCCTTGCCATGATCACATATGTGGTATCTTGAGCAATTGCTCGCGTCTGGGTAATATCCGAATTTTTCCGGACAGATGAAGTCGGACACCTCCTCCTCCTCGACATCTTCGGTGTCGTCGAGTTGTCGTCGGGCCAGTGCCGATGACCAGGTGAGACCTGTCACAATGAGAGTTAAGGAGCTTAGTGACAATACTCCATGTTCTGTCACTGTCCGCCAATCGGTGGGGCATTTTTCCTCGCGGTCACTTTGGACATTTTTCATTCCCCGTGACCGGCGAGTAGCCATTGTGTGTGTAGCAAGCCTAGAATCATTTCAATTCCGCGTGATAATCCCACACGCAACGATTATATGGAGAGAGGCTAGTGGCATCAAAGTCCACACGCACATCTCTTTGCCCCTTGCTACGATTGGCACATGGCTTGGCGAGTGTGCACGGTGGCCACTTAAGCGCAACTAAAGTGTCAATTGCTGCCCGATCGCTCCACTGGCACTGGTATTGTTCGAATTAACAGGTGATTGGCCATTGGGGACTTGGCATGAATGGCTCAACAGTGTAAAAGTGTTGATAGTTGGCCTCATGTCAGACACTGATAATAGAACTTGGAGCACAGCTCATGGGCTATTGTGTTCACCAACAGACTAACACATCGGTGCTGACTCCTTCCGAACGTCTCCGAGTGGCACCGATCGCTGTTAAGACTAAGCGCGCAATATGGCACAATGGAGCGATCGCAGCGTGCCCAATCTGGATGGCACCGAGTTGGCAATAACTCAATTAAAGTCTTCGTGTGTGTCCATATCGAAATGATTGATCTATTCCAACGTGGATCGATGCCATCGTGGTGCGGGAGCAATTGGATTTAATTATGATTATGGATCGATGTGTCAGGCGATGATGGACATCAAGGAGCTGGTGAAACTCGATCTCTCACTCTCAGGTCGTTGGTCAATGCCACCTGTACACACAAGGACATGACCGACGCTAGTGTCCTTTGTCCGAATAGTGCGATCGGAGAAGATCGCAGTTCGGTGAGTGATTCGGTTAGTGGGCGGCTTGGTGCTTGGTGGCTATGGTGCGCCACTCTCCACGCCTCGTCGGCTGTCATCGCTCGTGCCACTAATGCCACTGGACAGGTGAAAGGGATGAGACAGAACTCTTTCTGTCGACAGCATTGTTTGCAGTGAGCACCGAGAACAGAACGACGGTGGACAGCGACGGTTCCAGCAGCAGTCATAATTGATATGGGCAACATTTCTGCTTTCGAAAGATTAGTCAGCGTGGCGTGCGTGCTCCACTGGCCTTTGTGCCTCCGCGCGAGCTCGCGTGGCACAATATGGTCACTAGATGCCACCGCGGTGATATTGATGATGATGATGTTGCCAGTCGTCTCCACTTAGAGCTGGGAGCTTCTTCGTCTCTTTACGCTTACTGACATTGAGTAGTCCGTGCTTGGACACACAATGGCCACTGACGGTGACTTACCACCGCTAAAACAATGCTCGCTACCGATGCAATGAGCTAGCGAGTACGCCTGTCTGCCGAGAGATCGCAAGACAGGAAGCTATCGGACGAGTTCGATTACACCCGGCTGCTGGGTGAATCTATTCAATCATGCTCCTTTCTTCTCCCGTGTGTGACATTTTAACGGAACAGTATTTTGTAAGGGAGTTCACATCAAATGACTCGATTCAGTAAAAAGGGAAGCAACTTTCGATTTTTCTTTCCTACTGCTATGAATGAATTAGCAATGTAGATCTGATAGCAGTGAGAGTGGATCGCCCAGTTGGGCGAAGAAAGAAGTTTTGTCGATTGCGGCGCGCTTCACCGCGCACGCTTATCACTCTCGGAGCTGTCAGCTTTGCAGTCTGACCATCAAGTGATGCGCTACCGGTGGGTGAAGAGAGAAGAGAGCAGCGAAGAGTGTGTCCGCCCTATCGTCCTTGCAAGCGCGATCACCGCAGTGTATCGGTCCAATCGATCTGTGTCACCTATGCTAATCAACACGGAGTGCTCGCTGACGGCAATGACCGGGACAAATGTGAGCCATGTTATCCAAGTGGCTCATCTCACCGTGGCAATTGCGTGATCGACCGATGAATCTAACATCAAATCTCGTCTCATCACTGACTTTACCAATGTCAGGCGAGCATGACAGGTGTGGGCCAAGGACCAACTGCCGATTGCATACGAGCCGCATTTCGGCCTGTCACAAATCATACTGACAACACCACCAATTAGGGATGCAAATTTGAACAGAACACCTGAGGTGTTTGAGCGTGGTAACCTAAGTTGACACCTTGTCAGAATGGCATCGAAGAATGCCAATGTGAAGACGACATACCCAAAAGAAGCAGTAATAACAGGGTCGAACTTGACCGAAGCTCTAGACGCGTCATTGTGAGGTGCGAGGTTCGTGACGCGTGATGTCGAGATGTGCTTGGGATCACTGTTGATCGTGTGATAGAATGGAGTCGTAAAATACTGGATAGAATTTATGCTGGTCACGGATGACAAGTTATTCAAGTTGAGGAGTAGGGTAGGCCGGGAAAGACCGGCACATCGTTGCTCACACCCACCGCTCACTGCTGACTGGAGAGCGATTGCACGGATTGGTGGCAGCAAGACAGAGACCTAGTGCCACTTGAGCACTGACCACATCACAGATCAGAATTCACTCACGATGGACACTCTGACACACACGTGTTACCGCTCCAAGCGACCAGACGCGACTAAGGTTACTGGCTTAAGTGAATTAGTGTTTTAAATTGAATAAAACGTGTGATCAATGAGAGAAAGTACGAAATGGTTGGAGAAAGAGAGAAGGTGAGAGGCCAGTGGTGGTGAGTCGAGTCAGAGGAGCTGAACGAGGCCAGAGAGCACTGCAGTGCGCTAGCTAGTGCGAGTGAGTCTGTGGTGTGTGATTCAGTGGCCACTACAGCGATGCCGCCACTGCGACGATTGTTCTCTCCCACTCTTCACCATCACCTCACTCTCACTCTCTTTTCCTCTCTCTCTCTCTCTCCTCTCACAAGAGCACAGCACCGAAGGAAAGTAAATAAAACAAAACACTTTTTTGAAATTAAATTCTAATGAAAGAGCAAAACGGTGCTTAGGAGAGATTAGAGACAACAGAGATGTGAGGAGATGGTGAGAGAGAGAGAGAAAAAAAAGATCTGTGCCAGCTTGAAGATCGAAATGTGTGTTGTGTGTGCGCGATCAGTGCCGATTGGCATCTCACCGCTGGAAGTGCGCATCTCCAGCACCCCAATAAATAACGGGATTGTGAACCAATGGGCAAATCAGCGAGGAAGTGAAAGAGAAAGTCTACGAGGGAGAGAGAGATGAAGAGAATGAGTCGGTCGGTCACTGAGCACCACAGGAAATTAGATTGGCCACAAGAGGTGCTAAGCCACAGGTTGGATGCGAATCAACAAGTGACCCGTTTGCTGCATTGAGGGCCAGTCGCGTCTGGGATCGGGGCAAGTGGGACACACACCACTATTCGAGCGTACGGCTTGGTGCCTACCCCGACGCTCAAGATAATCCGAGTCTTCATGACGAGAAAAACGGCGAGAAGTGTGATTAACTCAATTGGACACTCTTCTATCTCTCGAGTGATGTTGAGAAAGTGTCACGACAAAGTAGCGTCTGCAATTGCCCTGCGGTGCAGGCCGAAGGTGAGCAGGGTTGCACTTGGACAACATGTGCACATTGGTGACAAGGACCAGGCAGGTGAATGCGCTAACGAGTCGCGTTAATGCCAATACACAGGGTGGAGAAGGATGCGACTGGCCCTCAGCAGATGCTGATTCAGATGGACATGAGATCCGTGCCAGAAATCGCGAGGGAAATGCAAATCTATTCGCTTCGAGTACTCGCTTTCTGGCTGGCCACAATGTCGCCCGATGTGAAACTTGTCCATCACACAAACACAGACACACGCTGGGTGAACGGGCCTACCTGCGTTATCTCAGCGCGGTACTGTCGCGCTATCAATCCTGGCTTGGCACACCAATTAGACGTGGCGCACACGAGGATGGCTCGATTAATGCTAAAAGGCCACACCACAAGCTCTGACACAAGACACATACACAAACATTGAGAGAAAAAACATATTAATGAGCCGGGATGATTTGCATTTGTGCGCGAACATCTAAGATGAGCAATGTCGGATAACTTTTCCAACGTCGCCAGTGGGAGAGACCCACGAAACGAGTACACCGAGTCCATAGAGATTCCCAAAAGTTGTGTTGATTCCGGGCAGCCCTCTGATTTCCTTCAGATTGACCTCACGGATCGATCGATCATGTTTTCAAAGTGATTCGCATTACTTCGACGGCTGATTGGAACCGGCGTGCACCAATTTATCGCAGTAAGGCTCCGAGTAGCGTTGTCAGCGTGAGAATGAATGGGGCCACTGGAAATAGCACCAAACACCTCATTGAAAACGACATCGATTGTGCGTGTGTGCCATTGTGCCTGCCAGCACTACTGCGTTTCACTGTGAATCATTCTGCGCGGCACGCTTAGCGTTGCAAATTCCAACAAATCAAACTATGAAAAAACGGAACACAGTTATCGTAGAGGTTGCTTGTTCTAACTCAATGAAGCGTTGCTGCATCTACCTCACAGTAAGATATAATCAAGTGGAAATGATCATAAATCTAGTGACAGGAGGCTTGTGTAGATAGATTGCAGCTCGCCAACGCTACACTCATCAACACGATCACGGTGGTATCTTGGGACCCAAGATGGCCGCGTGGTGCATTCCAGTGCACCAAGAGGACGATTGCACCTACTCGTAAGCATCATTAATTTCCACACAAACATGTCCGAGTTTGCCGTTTTCCTGTCCTCTGTAAAAAAGGATATTTTCTGAAAAATATACCGAAACTCGATCAGTCCTATTTCAGTTTTGTGGATGGCTTAAGTTGGATAAAATCAATAAAGATTAGCGGTGATGAGCACGAGACAAGATTGATGATGTGTGTATGTGTGGATCATCAATCGCCACTAGAGCAAGTAGTGCTCCCCCCGATGACGGTCCATAGAGTACAAGCTAAGTAGATGGCGGATTGTCGCCCAAGACTATTTTCGATAAGAACCGCAAACGACCCAATTATTAGAAGACAATAATGTGAGATGACTTAATATTGCGACAGTGCATGGAGCAAAGTTATTGCAATCGGCAGTAGGGGCAAGTGTGAGCACGAGCCAATATGGCGCCGGAGGATAGACAAACAATGCCGAGAGCGAGCAGTGCACCGTGGACACATTTACGATCTGGCCAAGGTGGCTTCTACCGCCGCATACATGGCCAGCATGGCTTGCTTGGTGTTTGCAATCAACGCGACCGCGGTACGATCCATCACCGCCAGCCTGACCTGACCTGGTGATGGAACCGAGCCCAAACCGGCAGTGCCCAACCGACACTTAATCATCGAAGATCGGTCTGACACTCTAGCTAGCCGTAAAGTACAGTTAAAGCAAAGTGCGAGTTTGTACAAACCACAGCTCGAAGGGGGACCCCGAAGACAAACGAAAACGAGCTCATAATCACACTCAACAAGGAGGACTCGTTTAAAAATGTAAATTAAATAGATTCACAATTCAATTGATGGACCACGGCTAACGATCGAGGCGAGAAGTGAAATGTCAGCACTGCTCGGTCAGCGGTCATACATCGGTCAACGATGCGACAATTGACGATGAATCGTCCGTGAAGAGATAAGGTCATTGAGCGGCATGGCACTCTTGGAACAAAATGAATCAACAGACAAGGCAACATCTAGAATTTATGATACAAACACGCATCATCAAACGCCAAATGATTGTCCCCATTCAACTTCTCAAAGGTGACACACATTCTCCGGCGGCATCCGCTTAACCCTGCTTTGGCGGGGATTTCATCATCGTGGGAGATTCGACTCGCTTGAGAATGGGAGACCAGAGCAATCCGTGCGCGCTCACACTCATACCGCATTGATCTGCCACACCGATCGAGTGATGACATGAGGCAACACAATGACGACACACGGTGTGTTCACCATGCCACAATGTGCACACCACACTGCACACTTTGCAGCTCACACCGGCAGATCGATGAGCGCGACGAGATGTCGTCGGTGGTCGATTCACTCGTCACTCGTGTGTCACTTGTGCCATCAATGACAATGATTGAATTACCCAAAGAATAGCCCGTGATAACCGGATTGAGCAATCCCACCATCGCTAAATGCATCTTCACCTTCCATGTAGAACTCTATATTTAGATTGTCTCAGCGATTAGCGCTGCGGCAAATGTC
The DNA here is from genome assembly GCA_011762765.2 of Rhinocypha anisoptera. Lineage (NCBI taxonomy): Eukaryota > Metazoa > Arthropoda > Insecta > Odonata > Chlorocyphidae > Rhinocypha > Rhinocypha anisoptera. The sequence continues at coordinate 7,782 of WURS02102171.1, read as the reverse complement.
ACCTTTTGGTAGCTAATTGGCCAGCTGGCCACCAACACCAAGTGCCAGCATGATTCTGGTCAGTCACCTTTGCGCGAGTATTAAAGCAAAGCACAAAAGCGCAGTGCTGATTATGACAAATTGGCAGTTCATTCACAAGAGGAGCATCGCAGATCGCGTCAAAAATGCACTGATTAGTGGAGCAGCAGTAGTGAGGTGCGGCCAGCGGAAATCCACTGCTATCCATCTGGCCATCGGCACTGGAACTACGCGTCCGTATGAACACGCAACCTCGAAAGTGACTTATCACCGACGATGAGAGTATCAGTGCAGCGACAAGACGTCAATAACAAAAGCAGCAACAACAACCACTGTCAAATGAATGAACAAGAAGAAAACAATTGGTAATTCATTAAGTTAGTAGAGTCTAAAATGGATCTGTACAAGCCGGAAAATGGCACCACGCGCGACCGGGCGACGCGTGTCACCCGGTGACATGTCAACCGTGACATGCTCGACCCAACGCACAGTGACACAATCTAACAACAACACGGACGCGCTACGATTCCGTGCTCGTGTGCATTACATTACCGCGTTACGTGGTCAACGTACCTACGGTCAATCGCACCAATTGCCATGGTCAACCAGAGAACAATGGAGATGGCACATCAGCCTGCCAAGTTCGATTCTATCGAGACGATCCACGGCTAATTTTAGTCGGTCGTTTACTGTCTAAAAGCTGTCAAGTGCATGAAGATAGTCCATTTTGCAAACAGGCCCACTCAGGTGGCAAATTCAATTAATTCCACGGGTAAACATGACGCCGGACATGAACCGGGGCACACGCGGGGCCATTGAGCCCGCCAAGCAAAATCACAAAGAACAACTCCGTTGGATAACATCTAGCACCATGTCCACTGTGTCTCACTATTCCCTGCCATCCAGCTGTTTCAAATGGTGTGAGTGTAAGTAGCACGCGCGCAACTCGTCTCGATTAAATTTTTAATTTTTCCACTTAATTTTCCCTTTCATTTCCTCGTTTTCATCCGTTATTGTGTTGTTATTGTGGTGCACGCGACGGGTGAGATTCGCCAGCGCGGAATGAAGCGGCTAAAGCCAAGTGGCGGTGGGAGCCGTGGTGATGAGCACCACAGTCGTGAAGCGATATATTTAGAGGTGACTTGGCTTGGCCAATGCAGAATCGAGGTAGGCCACTCGTGGTTGGATCGGCGTGCTCGCTAACCATCACTGCTCCTGCCAGACAGACTAATCGTGCGTCACTCTCACTCGACGCCGACCAAAAATATATCGATTCGAAGATTGAAAATGCAAATAGTGAACAGCGTGAGTGCCTGGTGAGTCGATTGGCTACGGCGAGATGATCGCAATTAGTAATCACCCTCATAGTGGACATGCGGCACCACAAGCACCGGCCACTGTCACCCGTGATCGATGAGCTCACTTTGGTGATGTGTCCTCGCCACATGATGGATGCCGACCGGATTGATGGCTCAATCACAGGTGCCGGAATGTGGCCATTGGAGAAAAAGGCGCAAGCAATCAGTGATCGGTAATCGGTGCCATGTGAAGACGAGCCAGCAATGTGCCTCTCTTGGGCTGATCGATCGCCCAAGTGGTCACTGGCACTAATGCACCTCATTTGTCTCTGGCCACGAGTGTCGCTAATGAGCACCTGCCAGCGCTATGATATATTGGAGCGCGCACGCGTTCGAGATGCGCCAAGCTCGTAGTGGTTTGTCATAGCGGCTTCGTACCGGTGATCGTCATCATCGTAATCGGACAATCATGCCGCATACACAAAGCGTGACATTTGGCCACTACGGCACTTTCCCTTTCAACTTGGGCTTTATTAGGATCAATTATGTTCGCTCACCTCCATGGAGGTGAGAAGATGTGGAGAGTGGCGCGATGGCGTGCAACTTTTACCCGACAGCTGCTAGTGCGCTACGAGCACGTACCGATCACAACTAATCATCCGATAATACGCCAGAACAGCCGCCTAGCAACACCTAGTCCCCACAAATGAGTGTGTGTGTGTGTGTGTGTCTCACTATGACTCACCGAGAGGTTGAGAAAGAGAGAACAACGATCAGCACCAAGAGCACATCATCTAAAGCAAACACAAAGGTGGTTAGTGATAGTTTAATTAGCCTTACGAAACAATTAACCAACCAATCGAGCACTTGATCGACATTTCAAGGCAAGAGAGAAGTAAAGTAGTGGAGTAAGTAGTGCAGCGGTCGATCCATCATCAGGAGCGATCGTCATTGGCGGAGAGTGAAGTGTGCTCGGTGGCCATTGTGTAATTTGATTCGAGCCATCTTCGAATCAAATCGAACCAAATTGGCTTGCAAACACGCTTGTCTCTGTCGCTTGCCAGAAGCCAATTAACTTGTTGTTTGTTTGATGGCCATGGCTAGCCGGACTTGTGGTGCCAACTCAAACACACAGAGCGACGAGGAATATGCCGAACAGTGACCGCCATCATCGGTGAGTGCCCTCTCATTCAACTTCTCTTCTTCTTCTTCTACTTCTCCATGTTGTTGTTGTGGCTTGAATGAATAGAACCAAGTGACCACCAGGGACACCACCGATTGACCTTAACTCGCGCGCCACTTAGATCTTCTGATCCATTCGTTGTTTCACAATGCCGCTCGAAGTGTAAAGCCATTAAATTAGACCACTTGGGCATTGCGGCCAGTAGGATGCGTCAAAGTGTGGTTTGCTCAGAACTTTTTTCCCTTAATTGTTTTTACATTTCTATTATTGAACACACACACACACAAGACGCTAAGTAAAAAAATAAATTCACCCATAACGAGAAGCAGTCGCCGCGACTAAGAAGATTACCGATGGCTTATACATTGCTCAAGCATGAGTAAACAGTATAAAAGTTGAAAAATGAAAGAGAGTTGCAAATAAAAATAACACTGAATTAAAAATAATAATAATAATATAATAAAATAAAAAACCACTAACCATTTCATAAAAATTAAGGCCTGGATCAATTCAACCTTGAAACCACCAAGTTTTTGTACTTTTTATTTATTTTTTAATAAACTAGTTTTTGTAGAAAAACAAACTTTAAAATTGAAAAATATATTAAAAGATAAACTTAATATAAACACAAGAATATAAATATATAGAAATAATAAACGAGACTTTGTAAAAAAATAAACAGAAAAGTTCCAGAAAAAAACATATTTTGAGAGAAACTTTCCCATCTCTCCATATAAACACAAGAATGTTGGGATGAGATTAGTTTTTCTCACAAACCGTAGATAAACTACTTTTTTTGTTTTGTTAGAATCGTTTTTGTGTGAGGCTAACCTCAATTCCACTCAAGTAAACCAGTTGGTTCAATATAATGAAGTTTTTGCCAAGCGAGAGCAGAAAGAGACGAAGCCTCGACCACTGACCATTCATGAATCATGATTCTAATCGAGTCAATCAAGCCGGTGAGCGAGGTGATCTATCGTGATCTGCAATCAACTGCATCGATTGTGCCTTAATATCCCCGACAGCAGCACCACCATCGCCATGCAACTTAGTCTGCGGGGGCAGATGCGATTGCAATCGCTCTCCTCCTTAATCGAACGCTCTCGGTGGAAAAATTATTTTTATCAACTTGAGCCTTGTCACACTGGTAAGTGAACTAGTGGTCAATGATCGGTACTGCTCGTTCTTCTTCTTCCTCTCACACTCTCTTTAAGATCTATTTTGGATGTTTGAGATGGAGAATTGGCGATGATGTTCTGCGGCGCGATCGGATTGAACCCAACTAGTGAGCATATTAAAGTGGCTAGTTTGACCAAGTCGATGGCGATCATTACCGGTGTGGAAGCCAAATTCAATTGGATTCGCCTGCAAAAAGTGAGTTGGACGGATGAGAAAAAAATGGACAAATGTTATTCGCTCATCGTGCTCGGTGTTGTGCGTTAGTGTTTTTCTTCTAGTGTGGCACGCACAAAGAGGCTCTTTCAATCAACGCGCCCAAACCTGTGGTAAGTGAGTGGATGGCGCAAAACAATGCAACTCACTTTCACTTACAAACTGGCTCGCTCGCGTCCTCGATCAGCCCCCCTTCTTTTTCCGGCCACTTGACTCTACTCTAGGGCCAATCTGATGATTCAATTCGCTCGATCATATTATGATCACCGAAAGTGGCTCTGCTTGAATCTAGGACAATCGGACGCATATCGAGTCACTCTAGTTCAAGATCATCATATATGCACCACAGCGGATGGCCGTGTCTTGCTAGAATTTTGTACAAAAAAAGATCAAATTATCACTAGACAATCTTGCCAGGCACTGGTGCGTTAAAGAAGGGTCGAGTGACGGAAGGAGTACAAAATCAAAATTGACCGTGCAGATTGGACTTGTCATCGCTGTTAATCAGTCTTCGTTTTCGATCTTGTCTCGATTTGTCTGCAAATTGAGCGATTGGAAAACAAAATTGGGTTGCGATGCCAATCGATGAGCGACAGTCGATCTTCCATTCAGACAAGTCATTAATCATGCCTCGTGTTACCCATAGATCATCTTAACGCAATCTCCCGTTGGACGCAAAAAGGGCTGGGTGCGCACAAAGTTGCGAGTACGTGCTCGCCTTGCTGGAACCGAGGCGTTGTAAAGTTGGAAAGGCATTGTACAAATTAACCTAATTCTACCTGGGAACTCGCTCGGTGGGCACGCGTGCCAAACCGATGTGTGCACTTTATGCCACTTAACAAATAAGATTTCAGTGTCATTGGTGGAGACGATACCGAGACGAGTCGGGCGCCAAGAGAGAGAGAGAGAGAGAGAGAGAGAGAGAGGCGGACAATGCCGCTCGGGCAAAACGACTGTGCATCTCTGCCATTGTCTCGAGGTGCCTCAAGGAGGCGCTTGGAACGGCAATGCACTTGGCCCGCTTGGCTGCTAATGAAACGAACACCACTGCACGCGCAAATCCGAAGTAGAACAAGAAGACCAGCGCCATTGGTGAATCACTACTCGACCTTGGATGGCTTCAAGCACGACCGTGTGGATTCACTCTGTCATTATCGGTGGTTTGGCTTGCACATGTATGCAAGCCGCCCAATCTAGAGCGGGTGTCGGAAGCGTCGAGGTTGGTCGGCTCGGGTGGAGGTGATCGATGCGGGTACTCGATCACCCAGTCCGCCAACAGCCGTGCTCGCGATGGCACCTCGCTATCAGCAGACCATCACGCGTCAATCGGGAAGATGGACATCTCTGACAGATGATCGGTGATGCAATGCAGGTCCGGTGCGCAAAGACAGTAGCGGCACACGTCGATCTGGCTTATTGCTCCGTTTTCTTCACCTGGACACTAACAGTTAAATTTAACTTGAAAATGCTCTCCCTTACAGTTCTAGACAATAGACCCGGTCGGTGCAGTAGGCATTAATCTTACATTTGAGATCGAAGTGAACAGACGCCACATCACCACTAAAGGAGGCTGTCTCTGCAATGACGCTATCGCAATTAGTGCATAAATCAAGTAGCTATGCAGTGGAAAAGTGAAAAATTAGTTCCTTATTGTGCTTACCGCTCGTCCGAAGAAAGATGCCAGCAAATCTCACATTTGTCCGGGTGCTATAAATAAGAATCGGATCGACCCAGTGCATGTCAATCGGATGCATAAATCGTCTTATTGCACAGTCGTCACTTGTCTCTTTGATTCTTTTCTTTGTATACTTTTCTCTCTCTCTCTCTCTCTCCTTTTCTATATCAAACAGTACGAAAAGCCTACGCCATGCATTTAGTGGTGCTGAAAACTTGGCTAACTGTGCGTGCCACACACAGTCGGAAAGGGTGCTAACTCAGCCCGCATGATATTAATCGGTGAAGGTGAAACATTGTTGCCCTAGTACTGGTAAAAGAATATGCTTCAACGGGCAATGCTGGTTTCTTACCTTTTTGAGGAGCATCTTCTATATTGGTAAAGGAACCGGTAACCGAAGCAAGCAACACATCGCAGATGTTAATGCTAAGGTCGATCGTTATAGAGAGGCCAAAAGGCTTAACGATGTGGCGCAAGCTAATGACGAATATCGCCCAGAAAATAAAAAAGAAGCCAAACTCATGAGTTTGATTCTAAACGACCAGCCAGTAGGTCGATTAGAGTATTATGTCAACTCATGTGAAAGGCAAGCTTTGATTATTGAGGCATGTATGATAGAAGCGTTAGGTGAGAATATTAATCTCACCAACGAAACTAAAGGAACCGGCTACCGGGACGCGGTCGAATTTGTGGGCGATGAACTTAACGTGGTTCCTGTAGCCCTTCTAATCTTTCTGCGTTTTTTCCAAGCAGCCGTACAAAAAGAACCGGGCTTGTTTCTCAATAATGCTCAGTTTCTCGATTGCCATCTCGACATGGTAAACGATAGAAAAGAGTGAGAAAAGCTCCACTGGGATGACCATGGCTTTGTTGATGATGATAATGATGATTCTGATTTTGATTAAAGCATGAGATGAGAAGCATGGTGTGGGGAGATTTTATTTATTTTGTTATTTTGTTTCGAGCCGAAGGGGTGCCCGCATGCTCCATCCAGCTTCACACTGTCAACATCGAAGAACGTGGTCTACGACCCGTGGGTGGGTGGACATTAACTACCGCTCGTCATGCAGAAGACACCCCTACGCTCGCTCGCTCTAAGCAATCAGCGAACCAAGTGGCCAGCTCAAACCATCACTTACTTTGAAAAGGTAAGCGTCAATAATGAGCTAAACGACAACAAATAGATTTTTTTATTTAAATTTTTTTAAATGTTTGGATGAAATATGTTTGATGTATGTAGTAATTTTGAGAAAAGTCAACTGAGGTGTGCAAATCACACAGCGAAACTGGCTTTCGCCTGTGTGCTTGTGCACATGGTTTTGCAACTCCTCTGAAGTGCCGAACTCTTCCTCACAGGTTCTGCACTTCAGAGGTTTGTTGGAATGTACCACAGATTGATGTACACGCAGGCCTTTCATCGTCTGGAAACTTTTTCCCAAGCGTTAACGCTGTTGTTGCAAATTTGCATGCTGGATCGTCCCACGTAAACTTCGGACTTTCCATTGTGAAACGAAAGAAAAAAAGAAAAACTGATATATATGTCGGACTTTCAGTCATTGGTTATTCTCAAACTTAAATCTGGAAGTTCTCAAGAAGTTTACTTAGCTTAGTACCAGAGTAGGATTATCCAGATAGAGACGAGGGTAAATGAAATAAGGCAGTTCATGACTTGGTAATAGAAAGTAGGCCCGTTTTGGATGGGATGGAATAGGCATCAATCAAGCTCATTTGCCTTAGGATTCCATCCCTGATGGATCGGGTCCGTGCTGCACAGGGCAAGGGGCCAAGGAGCAACTTTAGCAACGCATAAGTACGAGATCACGTTAACATACGAAAAGAGAGTTCTTTTAAACTAGTTCTACGAGGCTTTATCAATCCTCTAATCAACCATTGTTTACTCCACGTTCTAAAATCAATTATCCAATATAATCATACTCAATTCCAACTCAACTTTAAACTCTCAACATTAGAGAGACTTATTGGAAAGTGCAGTAGATCCTTAAACATTTCTAACAATTAGAATAAATTTTTATCTTTACAATAAACCCAAATAATGTATATTATTAACCTATTTAAGTTCAACTGCGCTCACGATCAAGACAAATCGATCATCAAGCTAACTCGCTTCTCTGGTTTTGCTTGTTCTGGACTTTGTTCCAGTTACTCGACAAGATGCAAGTTGACTACAGCGAGACTGTCTTGAGATTTTGTTGGCT